>JAUMHL010000029.1:2175769-2200072 GCA_032362345.1 Sandelia bainsii | reverse complement strand
GCTCTTACATTGGTTGGTTGGTTTGATAGCAAGTTATGTGCATGTGAAACAACAACAATAAAGAACGGCTCCCAACCACGACTCGGCTCCCATCATTCGTGTTAAAGCGCCGTTCAATAGATTTGGTTTGTTCGTGAGCGTCACAACTCTAGACGGCATATAAATAAATGTAAAAAAAGAAAAAAGTAACAAGTTGAGTGTTGTCCAATGTAGCGGAGTAAGAAGTGTTTCTTCTTCACAAATCTACTCAAGTAAAAGTAAAAAGTAAGGTGCAGTAAAACTACTCTTAGAAGTACATTTATTTTGAAAAGTTACTTAAGTAAATGTAACGGAGTATATGTAACTCGTTACTACCCACCTCTGGACATGAGAAAAAAAGAAAGTTGACATAGTTAGCTAGCAAAAAGGTCATCAATGGGAGTAGGTCAGGATGGACGGTAGGGACACTAAACCCAGGACTTTTTCACAGAAGACTAACGTTCATGTGCAGTGTGAAATGTTGTTTTAACCGTGACTGTACAACAAGTTAAAACAATGTATAACCATGACAATGACGATGTTCTGAATGTTAAGCAAGCACTTCTTTTCACCCAAACCACAATCTTCCTAAACACAGCCAAGTTTTTTAGTCCTTCGACATAACCAAACCCTGATGGTTCCATCATCATAACTGGGTGTTAGGATTTTCAGAATGGGGAAGGTCTGGTTCACCAGCAGTCATTAAGAAGCTACTGCCTACTGCTACAGGTTTGGTAATCTCAGGGTTGAACCTCTGCTTTTGGCAGATCATGTAGCTTTGTTTACTTTCTCCAAACATGACCCCAGAACACAATGGGACGTTTTGCACCCAGCTGTGAAGTGGTTCCTGTCCACCACTTAGGAAAGATCAAGCACAAGAGCAAAAGACTGACTGACACCAGCAGATATGCCGTCATTGTGCCAGTGTGTTGTGTGGAGGAATTGCAGTCTCGAGCTTAGGGTATTGACAGAATATGACAGAAAAGTTTCACGTGTGACCAGTGTTTCCTGAATACCAGCATGTTTGGAGATACTGTTAACTAGAGCTTATCAGAAAGGCTTCACTTAATCCAACAGAGTTCCAGAGTGACACAATAAGAAAGAATAATTGAAGAAATTGATAGATTGAAGCAGGAACACCTTGCTTGTCTATTGACAATAGCTGTTTTGCAGCCATATTTCAAGGACCTGAGACAGAACACAACTAGAAATCCAAATGATCAGATAAGCAGCAGTTCAACTGGTTCCACACAGTTGTGTTCATGTGCTGTTTCTGCCTATGCTCACATTCTGATGCACTAGATGAAAATGATAATGATATCAGTTCCTCCTAAGTCAACCATGAAGTGTTCTCAACCATGAAGTGTCCACCTGCACAACTGGTTATAGGCTGCAGTGTTTCAGCCTCACTGAACACTCACTGAACCAACACTGAACCTATACAGGTAACAAATTTTCTCTGGCCATAAGATTGGTCTGAAACTTACATGCAATCATCTGCATCAATACAGATTCATTTATTTACAGAGCAACATACATCTGCATCTTTTTAGGTTCACTGCAATGTATACATGTTGGTAGGTCTGTTGAGATCTTTATGTCATAACATATCTACTTAACATATAACTATTAAGTGTAAAATAGACCATGTTACCTCATAAAGATGAGCTTTACCAAGCCAGCAACTAAAGTAACTAAGTGGCTGTAAGTATTTCCTAGGTCAAGCCCCGTAACCAGTCAATTAATTTCAGCATGCCTAAGTTAGGTATCTTTTGGATTTTTCATGCCAGTTTGTATGCATTGACTGCCTTGGAAACAATATTAAAGTAACGGCAACGGTGTTGTCATGCAGTGGTTTTTGTGGGCCTATATGAGACAAAAAGTCCAAGGCTGTCCAGTCCATCCCTGTTGTCCACTGGTCACAGGGTTGTTGGTTCAGTTCCCACCTTGTCTTAACCACTTGTATAAATGTCCTTTACAAAAACACTGAACCCCCAGATGCTCCCAGTGGCCCGGTCAGCAACTGCAAAGCACTTGAACTACATCTCAATGTAGACTGTTTATCTTTATATCTCAGGGCAGACATTCAGGAGAAACCAGTGAGCACTAAGTAAGATCTCTAAGTGCAGGCTTAAATTGCTCTGAGCTAACGCTCCACATTTGGGTAGGTTTAAGAGAAGAAGTTCGGACGTCAGTCACTCATAATAAGACTGATTTACTTCCCACGAGAAACAAGACAGTTGTGAGCAGCATTTGCATAGTTCCTTTAATGTTACTAATCACTTGAAGCAGACTAAAGCACAAGCAGTGAAGTGTGTTGTGCCACTTATGGCATCCATATTTGGTTGAAAGAGAAAGGAGTTGGAAAGCCGAAAAGGCCAAAAACACGTGAAATCTACTCCTGCACTCACTCGTTCTGTATGAGGACTAAGTTTGTCAGAAAATCAGCTGTGGCTCTGAAAATAGAACCGGTATCCATGTACAGGAATACAACAACACAACAGTACAACAGTCACTGTGAACCAGTCTGCTACTGTAGCATCAGCAGCCACCATCTTTCCTCTCTGTGTCCTTGTGCTTGACTCAGTTTTGGGGATCCGAGCTAAATGTAGGCCAGTGGAGTCAGCGTGACTCATAGTTTGAGAAGCCCATGCAGTTAGCAGCAGAGCTGACGAGCAGGCAGACAATCAGCTTGCTCGTTTGAAATTGCTGAGACAGCAAACCAAAGGAGCTGTGGTCAAACTGAACCTAAGCCCACCAGTACCAGCGTTAACATCAATGTTATTTCTCCATGTTAAACTAATTTATCACAGTGAAACTATGCCAATCATTTTGCTTTAAAATGGACAACTTCATTGCTCATTCATTCAGTTTTTCCATGTCATCTCGCAAATCGAATGATTTACAGTGATTCAAAAAATGTTGCTAGAACTCTACAGGTTTACAAGTTTAGTTTTTCCAGCAGCTTCACCAACTACATTATGATGTTTTACGCTCCCTGGATTAGAAACATTAGCATGCGTTTAATTCACAACTGTATTTAGCATCAGTCTCATTCGCAAAATCTACAAAAAATCCTTCTATTTTCAAAAATATCAATCCTTAGGATCAGTTTAAGAAATCTCTTAGTAAGTAAGGAAGTTAAACAGTCTGGTTCTTTTGTTTATTCGGCTGGGGGATCCTGACCCCTGTGCCTGGATACAGTGACGAGTCTGAATAGACTATTGTTAACTTTGTAAGCTATTTTGTCAGGATTTCTTTCTTAGTATGACCAAAAGATAGTTTGTTTCTGTCATATTTATTCAACCTCATACTTTTGATTTTGGGTGTATCTAATGTAGGTATTATTTTAAGCAACACATCCAGACATAAAACCAGAGCAACGTGATTGAACAAATGAGCTCCACAGATGAATAGAACATCCTGTCATTAAAACAGACACTGAAGACGTTTCTTTCAAAATGTGTATAATAGGCCCAATTTGCATAAAGCAGAAGCTAAGTAACTGGCAGCTGGCCAGTGCCCAGCATGTTGTATTCTAGTCCCAAACCAATTTTCCTGCCTTTTAATGAGGTCATGCCATTTATAAGGTCAGACTAACAACTTTTCTATTCGTCTAAACCCACATCTGTAACATTACACCACCGCCTTTGTAACTTAGTTGGCTTTTCAACTTCCTATGGTTCAAGTTCAGGACTATATGTATACTGTAGATGTTATTAAATGTCTCTCTGCTCCATTTAGTAAAAGATCTTCCTGTTTTTAACTGAAAACTCCTCCTCATGACATCATCTGAAGAGGTTTTTCCATTCAGATGATCTCTTCTGGTTGCTCATATTGCAGAGGATGTGTCCCGGTTGACGTGCCTCTCCAGGACTTCTCTAGATGATATCATGTGATCTAAGAAAATCTGGAGGAGGTTTTCATCTAGAAGTAGAGAAATATTTGAATATAAGGAAGGCAGATGTGGTTTAATACGATTCACTTAGTTCTGGTTCTACCAACAAGACAGTCAAAACTGGCTACGATGGCTAACATATTAACCTAGCCATCGTGGTTAATAGAGCTATTATGGTAGTACATGTCATAAAACCACACTTTTTTGGGGCTTTTGTTGGTTTCTGACCAGCCACAGGAGCTGCAAACTAGCTTTAAGTGGCAACTGCTGCAAGGAGGAAGACGTGGAATATTGTTACCATCCAATGAGGAATCAGCACTTGTCGCTCCAAGAGCACTTGAATGCAAAAAAGCCACTTATTGAGCAGGGTGTCACTCAAGAAATGTGCAGAAATTAAATGACAGGAAAGAGATTTCCGTTACTTGATTGTTAGGAAGAATAAAAACTATGCAATTCTATTCCTTCTTTCTCCTAATGAAATTAATGTTTGTATTTTTATCTAACATTTTTAACTTGTTATTCATCAGAAATGTTATATGGAAGTTTAGTCACGTTAAGGTTTTGTCTCAACGTCTGTCTCCCTGATGGAAAGTAAGTGCTGAGCATTTTCCATCTAAGTTTTCAGTAATTAAATTCTGTGTGTGTTTGTGTGTGTGTGTGTGTGTGAAGAGCCCTTTCCAGATCACATGCTTCTCCATATTCACCATTAACCTATTTATAACGCTGACATCACAATATGTCAACATGGTGAGTCAAAGTCTGTATGTATGGTGTGTGTGTGTCAGTGGTGCGGCACATGTGACATTTTACTGTCATATATAGACACAAATATGTTCATCTTTTCAGAAGCAGCTTTAGATTTGGAGATTTTTTTTACAAGGAAGAAACATATCAGCCAGTGCAGCAGCGCAGCTCACTGACTGTGTTTTTTTGTGATGCACAGACAAATATGCTCAAATCAGGGATCTGTTGATAATAACAACAAGATATACAGAAAGTTACCGACTTTATCCATTAATGCAGAGAATTGTGAGACTAAGTGGGATCCCCCGGAGGCTCCAAGATAGAATGAGCCCTGGAATTACTTCTTAATAACTTAAATAATTTGTTTCTCAATTAATGGTACTGGAGAAAAAGTAAGGGATCAACAAACTCAGTAGGATTCACCTCGAAGGACGTGGACATGTTGCTTTCACAGTTCTCTATCCCACAGTTGTTGAGATATTTCAGTGTAAAGCAAATGAGTGGACATCATCATTCCTAAAACATCAGAACAAGTTGCCTAAATGCTCTGTGATAGGCTGTGCAGGGTGCACCCAGCCTCTCATCCAATGACAACTGGGAGAAGCTCCAGCACTCCCGCTTGTCCACTTAAGCGACCCTTAAGAGGACAAGTGGTTCAGATGATGGATGAATGGTCAAATTAAATTGTTCCAAACAAGAACATGACTTTGGTGTCGTGCAAGCATGATACACAACTATGCACACAGTGACTGGGTGACATCAAAGTGAGCTCAGTTTCTGATTGGATGAAACAGGGATGTTACAGATGTTCCATTTTGCTCTAGTGGAAACGTTTTTTAATTAAAAAACATGATCAGTGCCCTAGTGTGTCGCTTTTATTTGAAACAGATGTGTTGTGTGTGAAAACGTTCATCTGTGAGTGAGCTAATCAGTGAGCTGCTTTTCCTCTGATGAAAATGATTTCCTCTTTCACCCTCCCCCCGCTCCGTTATGGTCAAATGGAGAGGAGGGGGAGGCACACACACACACACACACACGATAGCATCCACTGCTGATGTCAGACTCCAGTCATGTCGACCCTCCTCAGCACCATCAACACCATCATCTTCATGGCTTTTCTGCAGAGACGTAAGTAGAGCAGCTTCTATGGCCTTTTCTCCAACTTGTCATTATCTGTGTGTCGCGGATGTTTCCCTGTGTCCACGGTCATCTGCGCTCAAAGCGTCGTTTGCCGGTAAAATAATAATAATAATAATAATAATAAGAAGAAGAAGAAGAAGAAGAAGAAGAAGAAGATTGTTGTTGCACAGCGGGACAAGCTAGGATGTTTTGGTTGCGCAGCGGTGACGCGGTCATGAGTATTAGAAGGACATGAGACATATATCACCTCCATGGATGATACACCGATAGTGTAAAAGAGGAAAAACATCATTAAGAACGATTAGGTTAATGGAAACTCTATGCGGCGCTATGGGAGTATTATAGGAAGATGAAGGTGCGGATTGCAGCGTGTGTTACGGTATAATTTGCAGTTATGTTCAGATCGGGCTGTAACACACATAGTGAGTGGAAATGCTTTAACATTGCTGGTTTAGAGCTTAGGTCCACTGTTGCGTTGAGGTGTTGTCGTTTTCTGGAACACATCTAGCAATACAGGGGCGTAATTTCCGCTGAGGATGGGTAGAGGGCTCAACCCCCCCACCCCTAAATAAACAAAAATACAAATTTTGTTAACTTTTAATATTTTAGGTGGATCTGAGTCTGACTCTGCTAGTCTCCTAACACAAGTCAGCGGTGAAAGACTTTTATTTAGATCATTTACTTAAGTCAAAGTCCAAGTTAAAGCCCTGGATTCAAAATATTACCTCTAACTACAAGTACTCTTTATGCAGAAGGGCTAACCAAACAATGAATATGATATTAGTGGATTAAAAATACATTGCATGCATGCATACATGCATTCATGTATTCAGAAAAAAATAATGGAGCTTATTTTAACTTTTAAGTGTAGCCTGTATTTTGTGTTATTAATGAGATTACAAAAAAATACTTGTAGGTTAAGTAGAAATCTCTGTGTTCTTACAGTATGTCACACAATTACCTAATATTTCATACAAAATATGGATTTAATGACATGTCATTTCCAGAAAGGAAACCTTTTTTTTCATCCAAATGGTTACAAACCTTCTAGAAGAGCTGTGCTGTAAATATCATAAGAACAGTGGTAAGAGC
This sequence comes from Sandelia bainsii, assembly GCA_032362345.1. Taxonomy (NCBI): domain Eukaryota; kingdom Metazoa; phylum Chordata; class Actinopteri; order Anabantiformes; family Anabantidae; genus Sandelia; species Sandelia bainsii. Next base: position 2,193,180 of record JAUMHL010000029.1, on the reverse strand, counting down.
TGTCAACTGTACACAGTATTTTGGAAAATCTAAAGCTTAGCTCTGTGAATCTAATGTAGTAGTACATATGGGTACAGACTGTGGTTGGTGTAAAATCTAGAGAAATATGGCAAAAATTAATATAGAATAGAAAATTGTTGATGGTTGATTATCAATGGCTGTTTGACTGAAGTTCATCTTTTTGCTTTATCCTGCATCCCAGCCTGATCTGTAATCATGGGTCTTAAATTCATATTACCTTTTCTTGTTTGTTGTTGTGTACTTATGTTGATTCCTCATTAAAAGACCTGTCACCTTTTTATTTATCATCCCATCACTATGTGGGCAACATCCCTGGGGTCACATATGCCTCAAAGTCCCAGGTTCACAGCTTTACTAGTTAGTGGGTTTGTAGCAATTTGTGTGGCAATTTTACACATTTCAGAATGTGCATTACTACATTTTATTTTAAACGGCAGGAGCCTGAAGTGAATGTATTACCGAATCCTGGGGACCATGTTAGCCCCAGTCTTTAGCTTTCTACTATAATCAACTGTGCTGGTATCATCACACTGTATTTAAACAAATCTAATGAATGATTTTTATCTTTACAACAAAGCTTTTGTTGGTTGCATTCAAGGATATGATTTGTTCTGACGCGGACTATGCTTGTCGGTCACCACCAGCCCATGACATAAGTGGTTGTTGGTTCTAGACCAGTGAAGAGTTGGTGCCACTCTGGAACCAGATTACCTGGCAGAGGACCAATGCTTTGACTAGACATTAGACACAAACCAGCCCTGAAACTGCCTTGGTTGTGAAGGGGTAAAAAGTAATTGGATACATACACCAAACACAGACAGTGGGAGGAACTAGTTTATGTAAGTGACATGTTGATTATTCATTCTCTCTTTCAATGTCCCTCAATTAAAGATTCTCCAAAATTCAAAGCCCACTAATCAGTCTATTCTAGTCACTCTGTGTGAAGGTTTTAAACTTTTGCAAACCAACCAGCTAATGGAGAGAATTAAATTCACACAAATAATAAATGTTTGAATTATCCTGGGCCATCATCTAGTACATTATTTTTCAGAACAAGGAATAGTCACATTACTGCTACAGGACTCAAACGCAGTGACTTAATTACAGCAGAGCACTGTAACAGTAATTTTAAAATTGAGTTAATCTGTACTTGTCAGAGTCTGACAGACAGCATGATGCCAAACATTTCCTTTGCTCTGTTTTTTGCAGAAGTTTTGTTTGTCACTATAGCCTATGTTTAATATGTGCTAGTTTGTGGCCATGACCATTCTGCATGCTGTATGATATAAATCAGAGTTGACTCAGTCTGATCTTAGCACTAGGTTGGCTGGCTGGAAGGCTGGCCACCTGCAGGATGAATTGTAGGGGTCAAGTACAGTGCCTCTGGAACAGGGAATCCAAAATAATTAACTCTAATCATGTCTAATGCATTTGACTGGGGATAGTGCAGAAGCTCTGCCTGGAGGGCTGACTTCACAGATATAAAGTCCAATGGCCATGACTTCCTGTAAAGGGGTCATATCAGACCATGTCCCACAGTAGAGTTTAGTGTGTTAGTTTGATGTTGGCCTGTCATTCTGAATGTTGCTGCTGAACTGGAATCATCCACGTAAATGTGGACAATATAATCCTTGCTGTGTCACAGCATGGAAACACTAAGATTTTAATATAGCATTCCAGAGCGATGACGTAGACCCCTAGCGCTGATAAAAATTTGATCCCCTTGGGAAATTGTTGTTGGACAGCTGCCAGACAGTACATATCAGCAATACTACAGGGTTACCAACTGAGCTACTGCCAGCCCTCCTGTCGATGTATAAAATAAATATGCAATTAAACAAATTACACAGTACCAGACTGAGTGATATATAATTTTAATTAAAAAGAGCATTAGCTTAGACATGTGTTCAGCAAAGCCTAAATATGCCGTTTTTATCCCCATCCGCCCTGTGCCTCCTGCTGCTCCATCAGTGACCAGGTCTGTGCACATCAGTGCATAGTGTGATTAGTTGGGCGTCACATAGTTGACTCTGTGCAGTGACCCCCTTGCCATGGTGTTCATGCATTTGTGGATAGGATGGATTAGCACACACATACAAACAGAAACACAGGTCGATTAATGGGCTTTCTGTTAGTTAGTGGCTTTTAACATATTGACGTGAGCTGTGGCAGCCATGCTGGATGTCCACAGCTCACTGAGTAGCTCTTTAGGATCAGAACTGCTGCTGACTGGAAACTGACCTTTTCATCTCTGATGCCTCTGAATGGTAACTGACTGTGTGTTTAGATGTTATCTAGCCACCGCTTAGCTGGGGAGTTCCTGGAAGTGGCTTGGTAGTGAAGTGGTTAGCAGTGTCAGCGTAACTGAGTTTCTCAAGCCTACGTGGGTTGAATGTTGTCTGGTGCCCTGTCCAGGGTGTACCCCACCTTCCTTTAGGACCTCCATAATGGATAGGCAGGCATACCTAAATGATGGATTGGGTTCAGATTAATAATAATAATAATAGTGGTTGATTTAATTAATTTACCCAAATTAGCCACCAAACCTTTGAGCTGTCTGATGAACTACGTTGTGTGCCAGTTGAATGGACCTCAGTTCAAGTAGCCTTTATGTACACTGTGCAGATGCTGATTAATAGAAAATGTGTGATGGAAGAATAAAACATTGGTGTAAAATACATTTTAAAGTACTTTGTACAAACAGACGGTTGACTGCTTTTTGTCACTTAATAGCTGAAATTAATATGAAATATTACGGCTCTCAGTTTATCTGTACAGCTCTCTATCAGTGTCTAAAAGATTATATTAGCACAGCTGAATTGAAGACTTGGATTCCTCTTATCCCCTAAAGCCATCTGCAGTATCCTTCATAGCTTCAATAGCCGGACTTAAACTCATTTGGTTTACCTGTCATTTCTCTTACTACGCTTTCCTCCCTATCCGAAAAGCTAAAACTAGCAGGAGGTGGGTGGTCTGCTCAGTCATTCTCCTGTACAGCAGCTGGATAAAGTCCAATAGAGCCAAGAGTAGCAGAGAGCTTTGCTTTGTGGTTGGCTGTAACAGTAGTACTGTTTGTTCAGAAGGTAGAGGGAGATAAAGGGGTTTGGAGAGCACGTTTTAAGTTGGTATCTGTGTGAACACGTGTGGGAGGAGAGGGCAGAGGATGACCTACAACACTTCAGCACCAAAGACCTGACTATGAATATATAGTACAGTTAGGGAAAAAAAATAAGTACAGTTCTCAGAGTTATGTAGTTTTGGTCCCTGTTTTAGGAAGAGGAGTGAAACAATTTAATTAACTTTCTTAAACTAAGAAATATTTAGAATTTGTGCATTAAACAAAAGTTGATTGGAAACACCAGAAATTGTTTTTTATTTGACCAGACCAGTCACATTAGCATCCTGTGGTTGTTTTAATGTTATGGTGGACAGAAATCAGCCCACAATCATTGTGTGTTCTGACACCTGTCAGTCAAGCCCAAAATTTAGTGTCTCCCATCCTGACCCCTGTTCACTCATTATTAAACCCACCAGGTGGATTTCATGTTGGCAAAGTGAATCTAGTAGGCAGAAGAGTGTATACTTTGTTCATAAGATCACAGACTTCACACAACTTGGTCACAAAAAGCAAGACAGAAGTCTCTGTAGACCTCCACAGTAACATAAGCAGCCCAGAGCTTCTGGAGACATTAGCCAGGCGGGCTGCATGTGAGAACGCAAATGTCCAGGTCAGTTGGCTCTGAGCTTATCCTGTGACTCCCCCCCCCTCAGTACAAACTCTGTGTAATGTGCACGTGAGCCCATGTGTGAATACAGCAGGTAATTGTCCAGAGGATTCACAGAGAGTGAGTGGGTGTTCCCTTTCAGCTGATCCGCTGATCAGTACAACACCAGAAAATATGGGAAGTATTGACCATGGTTCCTCGTGTTGTATCTCACCTCTCTCCTTCAGGAAACCAGGGTTACAGACATAACGCATTGTTTCTAATCACAACATGGGATCACACCCAAGTTTATGTAATAAACATGTGTTTTTGTACACTAAGAAATACATACAGTAGTAGATCATGAAGTTATCCAACCTTGTTCGTTTCCATCTCACTCTGTTCCCTCTCGCTCTCTTTCCGTGTCATATTCTGCGTTCCTCAGTTATTCTAATTCACCCCTCCGTCTTTCTCCCCCCCCACCCCCGTCTTGGCCTGCTGTTTGTGTGCGTGTGAGCGGGGTTCGCAGATATGGTGCATGGTGTTCTCAAGGACTCTTTCACAATTTTTTTTCTTATCTCTCCTCACGTTTTATCATTACCAATCAGCTTCCTGCTTTGTGTCTTTGTCTGTCTTTGTTGCTTTCCTTTGTCTCTTTCTGTCCTTGTTTGTCAGTTTCAATCAGTTCTTTTCAGCTTGCCATCTGTTGCAGTTCCATGTGGCCAGTTGCAGTTTTTCTACTTTAACATTTCTCCATGCTGTGATATTTGATTAAGGACTCAAATGTTGTATGTGTGTACACTACATTCAATCTCAAATTTGTCTTCAGAGCTTTTTGTGGAATATCGGTTACTGTATAGTTACAAATCTTGGTGATGTGATCTAAACACAAGTGGACAGCACTAAATACAAGTGTAAATGAACACCAAGACAGATCACTCTGATCACTCACTTATTGAGGTCGTCTGAGACACATCTAATTGTATGTTTTTGTGGAGATGGTGGTGTCCATACACATATGGTCATATACACCTGTCTATATGTGACCCAGTTGTTCGAGACCCATTTTAAATCCAAGTATAAACTAAATTCTAGATCCATTAGGGGCTTAGTACAAGATGAACTGGACTAAATGTCATGCGGGTCGGGCACAGGCAGGTTGAGATACAGGCAGGGGTCCAAATGTGGCAAAATCATACAAGGCAATGTTCAGGCTGGAGAGCTGCTACTGACAGCAGACAATCTGGGAAAGTGAGAGTGTTGGAGGTGCTGCTTAAATAGGGGGAGGAACAGGTAAAACCAATCAAACTGATTAGGATGTGAAGTGGAAAGGAACAAGGATAGGACCAAACAGGAAGTAACTGAGGATTTCAAATTAAAACAGGAAGTTCAGAATGTGACTATGACAACTATCTCATTGTCGGTGGCAGGATGACCAAAACGTCTTCAGGCTAAATAAAAACACATCAATAATTGTTCTTTTTGGTCGTCATAAGTCTATAAACTTTCTACAGAACTGTCATGGCTCCCTGTGTATTCACATAAGTGTAGCCATAAGCGTTGTCCAGTCATGCTTTCTCCCACTGAGAAAAATCAGGTCCTTCCTTAGTCTTGCATTGACATTGAGATGGTCTTATATGCTTATTTATCATGTCTTGATTATTGTGATTCACTTTATTCAAGCCAAAGAGGCCATAACTGATCTCCTTTTTCCTGCAGTTCAGTGTTTAATACATGCTTTAACCTAGTGTCCAGATGTTCTTTATAAATGCTGTTGCATACGACACTCTGAGCTGCCATGTGTGAGCCAGCACACAGTGCACTGTGTATACTTTAAACAAATTTTATGCTCTAGTAATTCAGTATTCATGAAGATCAACCACAAGCAGCAATTAAGTTCTTAAATGCTTCTATGTTCACGTTTGTCTAATACATCATAGTCTTCTCTGGCTCAGCTCTCCCTAAATATCCATCCATGAGGCTGTCTTGTTTTTGGAACCACACATGTGCATGTACCTGAGATCAGTGAAACAGTGCTGAACAGCAGAATGTTGAGACAAATGGCAGCATGGTGGACATTGAGGAGTCATGTGATAACATATGAAAAACCTCTATGTTGCCAAATTGCTGTTCCTCAGATGATGGCTAAAGTCCTGTAGAATCAGTAACATTATTATTATTGAGTTACTTCTGTGTACACATGAGTAATTTGGGCTCTCACATTAACTTCCTGAGTTCATGTGAGGTCTTAAATTACTTAATTTGCGAACAAAAAATTTGTAATTTGTTTTGATTTGTGTAATTTTATCTCAGAAAAATCTCAGAGAGCAGTTGCAGTAAATGGAATAAAATGCTGATGGTTGCATGATGATGTTTGCTCTGTAGTCAACATGGATGCCACCTCAGCACACACTGTGATGCTGAGCCAGTCCATTGGGTTTTAAGTTTAACTGCAGGGGGTTGTGGGTAATGTGGGCCATTAGTCCATTAATAAATTAAACAACCATGTGATGAAGACATATGGCCCTGCTCTGATCTGCCCTTGGCTGGTACTGAGTGTGTGCTCTCTTGCAGAAAAATTGAGCTGAGTGAATTGAGTTGAAACCTCAGAGGGAGGTGTAGAGGAAAGCTGGATAGATAGACAATAGCATTGTGTGGGCTGAATGTGTGTGTGTGTGTGTGAGAGAGAGAGACAGAGTCTGTGGGCTGTAAGTGTGGGAGTTTTCTGCACAGCGGAGATGCTGTGACCTCTCTCCCTTTCTGCTACTGTAACTCTCTTTAGGCTCGACACACACACTCTCACACTCACATGCTGAACAATAGCGCATTGGCAAAGGGACGCTAGAGAGGGAGAGCTTGGGAGTCGCTTCAGTTGAAATGATGATAATTGTACCACCTTTACTGTCCTACTTTAATGTACAATAAAATATTCTTGCCCATAACCAAAGTCACTGATCTCAGAACTGCAACTGGCTCTCAAACAACCAGGATGTTTCAAATGCAAAAAGCAGATACCCCCAACAAGATTCATTTCCTCACAATGTCCACTGACCTAATACACAAAAGTTTAAAAAGTTTAAAAGTTTGTGGTCACAAATGTCATTTTTATCAATTGCATGAAATGAGTTTGAATAATCAATATAGCAAAATTAATAATTAATATAATCATTTACAAAGTTATAAATAATTATTTTTAATAGAAATAATGATTGTGTCCATCTTTCAGCTCAAAAATGTTGAGATCCAGTGACTGTGCTGAACAATTCATTATAGACCCAACACAAACAGAATAATACAGTACAGTTGATGCATAGTTTGGAGCTGGAGTTTTGGAGATTTTCCATTATAAACAGCAGTTTCCAGCTATGATAGTCATTTACAACATTAACAACACCACAATGTATGTTTGATGAATATGATGTCATTTTAATGGATCAAAACCTGTCTGGAAACTGAGTGAAAGTGACTCTTAAAGCTTTAAAAGGTAATGCACGCTGCATGTCACGTCATGTTTGTTTTTATGATTTTTTTCACTTAATTATGCATATTTGTGGTGTTTAGAATGAAGCAAGTTGGTGAAAACTAGTCAAATACTGTTTAAAGTCAGTGTTATACAAGTTGCATGAGGAAAATTGGGAGGCGAACAGCAGCCGTTGTCATGTCAAGTTAGATGTGTTGTACACACAACAATGCGTCCCAGCCCACTTAAAGCATAAAAATGATGCGACACTGCCTCCACCATGACGCAGAAAGGGGGAGATGTGCTATTCTATGCTGTTCAGTGTAGAAGGTTTTGCAGCTCTACAGAGTCACATAACTTCCACCGTCTTGGAGGCAGTTGTCATTCACAAGTCCAGAAAAGGGATCAAGTCAGGGATAGCTCAGGTATACTGTAGGTCATGATAAGTCTTAAGCTGTCAAGTCTCAGCTTCACTGATTGCTTAGCTGCAAACACTGGTTGCTTCATTGCAGGATTGTTTAACATTAGCATGTCTATGTGGCTGTTTGCAGTTGTGTGTGTAAGTTGTTATTTCTTGGATCTGGTGATTTGGAAAGGATATGTCTGGCATTACTCTATATTGTATATGTCGTCAACATTCCAATCTGTCATCACAGCTGCCAGCCATATTGGAGGTCCATGCTCTTGTGAAGACGTGGCTGGGAAAGCTTTCATTTGTTTGTGAACACACAGACACTGTCTGGTCATTTTCTGGCAGGATGAATGTACAGTGATGCCTCATAAATCATAGAACCACTAATCGTAGCTTACTGAGCCTATATTTTTGGGGTTTATATTGTTAGTTTTGAAATGTTCGTTCAATGTTCGTCGATTATTTATTTATTTATTTTTTGAGATGGGGGATACCTGTTGTCACATAACCATGCAAACCTCCAGTGTTCCCGGGAAAAACGGGTAGTACTTTAGGGCAGCAGATGGGAAACACCACACCTTTTCCTGGCAGGCTTACTGGGCTCCTGGCTGCGCTCTTTGGCTGTCACCTCTGCCAGGACATGGGGCTTGGCAGAGTTATTGCTATTAGTACCCCCTGCTATGTGAGCTGGAGAGTGCAAAGTGACTTGCGAAACCGTCAAAGCTACCGGCTTCTCTCTCAATCTAAAGTCCACATTTCTATCACTACATTTATCACTACTATTTCATAGACACAACATGAACGTTTTGTCTTCCTCACCTACAGCTATCTGATGATGGATCTGTTCGGCAGAGGAGAGCTGGGCCTGCTGGGAGGGGGAGAGGGACTGAGAGATGACGTTGGCGTATCCGGGATCAGTTGGTCGCCCAGTCGGCTGCCGGATGACATGTACCCGGCGTCGGGATTGGCACTGGCCGCCGCCTATCATGACATCAAGACCAGGCTGGCCAGTCTGGAGAGAGAGAACAGCAGCATCAAGAGGAAACTCAAACACTACGAGGTCAAGGTGGAGAGCAGCACACAAACATACACACACAGTAGATACATTATTACACACACTATATAGTATAGATATATAGAATAGAATGAACACTTTTGTAAGATGTAGATGCTTTATTTTCTGCACCCACAGTTTCCCATGATCAGTGAGTTTGGAGAGGAGAGGATACTGTGTTGTTCCTGTGAGCCCATCATGAAGGATACCAGTGTGATCCAATCAGAGACCACCAACCTACAACAGAGGATCAACTCTCTCACTCAGGAGGTACATAGTAACATTATCACTGGAACTGTTAGCAGTAGGAGTTGTAGTTAGTGGAAGCTGTTATATTAATAGCATTAAATCAGATCAGTCTTTACAGTACCAAACAAACAAGGGTTCACATTGTGGCTTTGGGGGTGTTTCTTCTCGCAATCCTGGAGGTGAGGTAATTCATTTGTCATTGTCTGGAAAAACTGTGTGGAAGAAATGAGAGGCTGCTGATGGCAGTTGGTTGTTGAGAGTCGCTTATCGCTGATCATAAGAGCATTGTCAGGCGTGTAGAAAACACAGACAAAGTGTGATGTTCGGAACGCCCTTGTTGCGTGTGGGATTGACCCAATTGCGGAGAGGACTGCAACGGGTTAGAAGACACACGCTATTTACTGTTGTAACACCCGGATGGTCGGGCCGGCGATGATGGAAGTCAGTGACGAGGGACGGATCCAGGATGAAGCGAGAAGGTATCCAGGAGCGCTCCTTGGGACCGTAGCCCTCCCAGTCCATCAGGTATTGGAAGCCACGGCCCCGAGGGCGAGAGTCCAGGACCCACAGTGTAAGCTGGCCCGCCATCGATGATCCGACGTGGTGGTGGGGGAGTAGAGGGGGGAACCAGCGGAGAGGTGGTATGGGGTTTGAGCTGAGAGACGTGGAAAACGGGATGGACTTTGAGAGAGGAAGGGAGTTGCAGCCGATAGGCAACCGGGTTGATCTTAGTGATGATCTGATAGGGCCGGAGATGACGAGTGGACAGCCAAACCTGGTCACCTGGTTGGAAGGAGCGCCCCGGAGGGTGTCGGCGGTGGTGCTGGCGGACATAGTCGGTATTGGCCCGGGCGATGGCTGCCCGGGCCTTCATCCAAGCCAACCGTCACCGGCGGACCAACTGTTGGGCAGCAGGCACCTCAACCTCCGCTTCCTGGTGAGAAAAGATGAGCGGGAGATATCCATAGCACACCTCAAAGGGTGACAGTCCGGTAGCAGAAGATGAATGTAGATTGTGGGAGAGCTCCGCCCAGAGGAGTTAACGGGGCCAGAGGTGTGACTGAGCAGAGGCGAAGCACCGTAGGTAACGCCCGAGCTGTTGGTTGGCCTGCTCCGCCTGACCGTTGGTCTGAGGGTGGTAACCTGATGAGAGGCTGTGCGTGGCACCGATCAGGTGGCAGAAGGCCTTCCAAAACTTGGCGATGATTAGGGTCCCCCTGTCCGAGACCAACCCCGGGCGGTAGGCCAGAAGGAAGTTAAACGACTCGAAGAACAGAGCCCATCTAGCCTGCCGTGGGTTGAGCTGCTTGGCGGAGCGGATGTGGATAAGGTTCTGGTGGTCAGTCCAGATCAGGAATGGCTCAACGGCGCCCAGGAGCCAGTGCCGCCACTCTTCCAATGCCCACTTGATGGCCAGCAGCTCACGGTCCCCAACCCCGTAACGCTGCTGAGTGGGGGACAATTTCCTAGAAAAGAAGCAGCACGGATGGAGTTTCCCATCTGGACCGCGTTGTGAGAGAACGGCGCCCGTCCACCTCAACAACGAAGGGCTTGGCCGGGTCCGGATGACACAGGATAGGAGCCGTGGTGAAGAGTTGGATGAGATGATGAAAGGCGTGGAGGGCCTCTGGAGGGAGCTGGAAAGGTCGGGGTTGACTGGAGGGTTTGGTGAGAGCCATCAGTGGGGCTACAACTGAACTGAAACCCCGGATGAAACGCCGGTAGAAGTTGCCGAACCCCAGAAAGCTTTGGAGCTGCTTGAGACTCAGGGTCACAGCCTCCACCTTCTGGGGATCCATGGCCACGCCCTGGGTTGAGATGGTGTAGCCTAGGAACGTGGTGGAGCGCTGGTGGAACGCGCACTTCTCCAGTTTGCAGAACAGTTGGTGGGCTAGCAGTCTTCTGAGGACGGCTCTCACATGAAGGATATGGTCATCCTCGATCTGGGAGTACACTAGGATGTCGTCCAGGTACACAAACACCCACCGGCCCAGCATATCCCTGAGGACGTTGTTGATGAAATGCTGGAACACGGCAGGTGCGTTGCACAACCCGAACGGCATCACTAGGTACTCCCAGTGTCCAGTTGGTTTAATGAACGCGGTCTTCCACTCATCCCCCTCCCGGATGCGCACCAGGTTGTAGGCGCTGCGCAGGTCCAGCTTAGAGAAAATGGTCGCCCAGGAGAGGGATTCCAGGGCTGTAGACAGGAGGGGAAGAGGATGGCGGTTCTTCACTGTGACCTTGTTCAGCCCTCGATAGTCGATGCGGCTGCCGGAGACGTGGATGGTCTGATGAAGCCCTGCTGGAGGGCCTCCACGATGTATTCCTCCATAGCCCTGTTCTCTGTGGGGGACAGGGAGAACAGTCGACCTCGAGGCGGAACCCCGCCGGGCAGCAGGTCGATGGCCATGTTGTAGCGACGGTGAGGAGGCAAGATGGAGGCGCGTGTCTTACTGAAGGCCTCGGCGAGGTCCCGATAAGGTGGTGGGATCTGCTCGAGGTTGACGGGCTTGGGGGCTGAGGACTCCCTGGAGCATGTGCCAGTTCCAGGAAGAAGGCAGCGTTGAGGACACCCGGGTCCTCAATCCAGGATGCGGCTTTCTGACCAAAGGATGTGGTCTTGTTGCGTGTGGGATTGACCCAATTGTGGAGAGGACTGCAACGGGTTAGAAGACACGCGTTATTTACTGTTGTAACACCCACAGCGCTAGAAGTGGAATCCCACCGGGAAATGGTGTTACTATTTAACCGGCCGACTAGACAACAACGAAACAAGATGGGAAAAGCCTCTGTACACACGGTACCGGAGGAGCGAACAGGTGATGAAGCGATCGGCGAAGCAATCAGTAATACCAAAGTGGTAAAGGCTCGTGACATAGAGGAAAACATGATGTCTGAGCGAGGAGCAGGTGAGTGGACTTCCTGTTTATATCCTGTCCTAACCAATCCTAGCTCTTCCTTGCAGTCACCTGACTCGCTCACCTGACAAGCATCACTCATCTGGAAGCTGAGTCACAGCAACTGTTGCCATCTCAATACTAATAACAGTAGTGACCTGGATGAGAATCCCACATAGTATTGCTAAGAAAAAACTATCAAGAATTCCCAAGCAAAAGTGAAACCAACAATAAACCAAAGAGATGCACAACTACTAACACAACAACTAAACTATGTGTTATAGCATAGGTTAGCCTACCTAGCCAATCCACCATCAAATTTCAGCCTTTGAGTAAGACAAGGACAAATTCTATATTCTTATGAGGCTTATCATAATAACTTAGATGTTATCTTCATCAGTACATTATAATCTGTGATATTGTGACACTGTGAGACTGGGAATGCTGACACATCGCTACAACAGCATGTGGAACAACAGGTGTAAGGGTCATGAAACACATAATTGCACGCTGAAGTTGTGGCCACAGTGGTGACTGTGAGACCTAAATGGTATTGTCATTTAAAGGTCAAGTCAGTGAAATATTTTCCATATATTCACTGTGTCTCTGTTTCAGCTTCAGAAGAGTAAGGAGAGAGAGGAGAGGTTAGAGGAAGTCATCCAGGCTTACGAGAAGATTCATTTGGAGAAGAGCAACGTCCAGCGAGACCTAGACAAGATGGTAAACACACAACTAAACAGAGTAATAATATTTTACGTATGTTACTGTCTTTGGTAGCAGAATGGATTTCAGTTCCACCTGTGTATGTGTATGTGTGTCAGACGACTCTAGCAGAGCAGCATGTGGAGAGGATCCACAGCCTGGAGGCTGCTCTCAGACAGAGAGAAACCTCCCTCCAGAAACTCAGCGCTCAACTGCGCAGCAAAGACGCACATCATTCTCAACCCCACGCCAGCCTGGACGTACCCAGAGGTGGGTGCTGATTTGGTGGGATCAACAGCTGACCCAGTCGGGTCATGGTGGTGTTAGCAGTAGTAGTCAGTATTATCAGCCACTTATCAGTGCAGTAATATTACCACAAGAAAACACAAAATATACTAATTGATCATTTACTAATCTCCACCACTGCAGTTATTGTTGCTACATTTGTCAAACCACAGGTGTCCTTTCTTTGCACATATGCAGTTTACAACAATATCAATGGAAGATTGCAATATGCAGCTACAGAGTTATTAAATATTTATTTATATATATAACTTTTTCATTTTTCCTTCACCAGAATTTGAGCATTGGATTCAATAGAAAAATTGAAGATACAATTCTGATGTCAGTCTTCTTTATTATCCTTTATTATCCTTGTTGATAGTTTTAACTATTTGATTGAATAAATATTGATAATATTTTTAATTAAATCTTTACCTTATAGTCTATTGTTTGTTTGACAAGCATGTTTGATTTTGCATTTCACTTGAACACACATGTGCTTAGCGGATTTTGTAAAAGCAAAATGTCATATACTGTAGAAATGAAAGTGATTCAAGCTTCCCAGATAAAAACACAATGCTAATGATTTAGGGATTGAAGTCTGCTCCTCCACTGATAACACTGTAGAGCAGTGACTATTTGGTTTTGTCAGAGGGTCGTGGGCCAACGCTGCAGAGCTCCCGCAGTCTGGACGCCCTGTCGGACCTGAAGCTACAGCGGCTGGAGGCCGAGCTGGAGGGGGCACGGCACCAGGTTGAGGGAGCCTGTCAGAGAGAGAAGGAGCTGAGGGCCGAGCTTCAGAGGCTGCAGCAGGAGGTAGCCCAACAGAGACAGGTAGGCCTGACGCTCACCAGACTCCAGTGCAGACTTCGCTTGTCATTTCTGGTGGTCAAGAGTGTAACTAAAATTGAATTCACTACAAACTAATCAAACTGTCATAATTTGCTGCTAATGTCATCTGAGCATGGAATTACTGAAATGCAATGAATACAAAATATTTGAATTGAATTAAATAATAGAATATGATGAATGTATCAATTAAGTAGAAATGCATGTTTTTCGAAGCCTGATGTATCTTCTTCGTTTGTACTATTGAGCTCCATTGTTGTGCAAAAACTACAGAGAGTTTGTTATTGACGCTGGAAGTTAATCTGACTTAACTGATTGGTGGTCAGTAAAACATGCAAAATGACATTTTTTGCCCTATAGACATAGTTTCAGTCAATAAAAAAAATCTAGTAGTATTGCTGTGGACAAGTTAAGCAAAGCTGAACACTGTGTAGAAAAAGAAAAAATGAATAAAAAAGTCTCACTTAGGTTGTTAAGTGCTACAGCCCTAACCACAGCTCTGTCTTGTCAGTCACAGGAGCTGGCCCCACACTGTGAGCACTGCGACGTAGAATGGATAAAGAAAGCTGGGGACGAACAGTGAGTCTTATTTCAAACAAGGAGAATAGTTTACAGTAAAAGCAGTTTGTTATTTACATGCATTGATTTATTCCGAGTCTTTCTGTGTGTTGCAGGGTGAACCTAGCGTTAGCCTACACTGAACTAACAGAAGAGTTGGGTCGTGTTCGCAACTTGACTGCCAAACAGAGTGACATTCTGCGACATGTCTCACGGGATCCTGGTAGGTCACCCGACCAGTTTACTGGTCAAAATCAGTGGGTAATTATTATGCACAGAATATCCCAAAAAAGGTTATTCAGTGGCAACTGGACTTGTTATAGTTCCTTGAAGACGGAATGGAGGGTGAAACGTCTGGATAACCATGACCTGGATGACTGAGAATCTTCACAGACACTATGCACAGAATAGTTACAGTGAATGCAGTGCCCCTAATTGGATTCCAGGACATTTATGTATGTCAAGCCCATCAACATGTCCGAGGTCCTGCTGATGGATGGCACGGCGTTATAGTAGTTAGCACTGTCACGCTGGGTTTGAATCCCCAGGTCAGCGAGGTGTCTTTCTGTGTGGAGTTTGCATGTTCTCCCAGTGCCTGTGCAGGTTTTTTTTTCTTGTCCAGGGGTAGGGTGTCCTGGGTGCAGAATAAAGACCAAGCTTAAATAAATCTGTCTTTCTCACTTTCTTCCTCCAGTCTCTCGTCCTGCCCCAGCTCCTCAGCATCTCTCCCCTGCATCCCCCCAGCGCCCCTCACTCTCTCCTGACAGGCTCCTCCCGACCCCCTCTCCTCCTCTGTCTCCCGTCAACGGCCCAGCATCCTACTCTCATCAGCCAACCAGCAGCCGCCTGCGAGCAAAGTTCCAGGGTCGCCGTAGTTACTCGGAGGTGAGGCTTTTGGTCAAACATCTTAACAAAAACTGGACACGTGGCTATGAAACAGACTATTGTGTAGAGGCGCCCTTTGACCTTTTGATTCCTCCATTTGCCAGGTATCTGACCCATCAGCCATTCAGAGGCCACCAGCTCGCCTGATGAGGGACCCAGTGTCCACCCTCCCCAAACCCAGGTCACTCCTGGGCGAGACGCAGGGTTACAGCCAGAACAAATCTCAGCTTCGTACCTCCTTGCTGGGCTCTGTCAGACCTGCCTCAGCTCACGGGGCTGGAGGTGAGAGGGGAGGAGGAGGCGGGGGAGAGAGAGGTGGAGGCAGCAGCCTGAGCAGCAGCCCTCGTCACTGTGCTCTGGACCTGGGCTTCCCAATGGCTGCTGAGGTGAGTTTTATTTGTTTATTATGTCAGTGGCCTCCTCATTGTTAACAACCTTATACAGCTGCATAGCTGCTTACTGTCTTACTAAACATGCTGCTCTCCCCTGCCCCTCTTATGCAGGTGCATCACTTCTGTCACCTTGACGACCCACCTGAGCCCACCCCACTGGTGACCCCACCACAGTCCTCTGATGATGAAGAGGTGATGATGATGATGGTGATGTTTGCTCTTCACATCTGTAAAGCTGGGTTATTTACTCAGAGAATGTGTGTGTTTGTGTGTACAGGATGTTTGTCCATATCTGTCGCCACCTGCCAGCCCGCCTCGCACCCTTGGCGCAATAGGGATTGGCTCATCGTCGCCCAGGGAACAGCCCATCCATCCCTCATTCCCGTCTCCTAGGAAACAGCCACACCATCCTTCCTTCTCAGCCCCTGAGGGCCCTGCCACCCTGTCCTGCCATCTGCCCCTCTACATGAACACTGAGCATGCTCAGTCATGGCCCTCAATAAATGTAAGTAGAAAACAACTAGGATTACACAAAGCAACCAACAGATTCCCTGCGGTCATTGTGGGGTGTTCATTTTTTGGCTGCCTTTAGTTCTCTCCACAGATGTTCTATGGATTTAAGTCTGATCCATTCACTTTTGAATGTGCTGAAAACATTCCAGTGTTTTCTTGGCTGTTTCCTTCAGGTCATTGTTGTGCTGAAATCCCAGTCTGAGCTCTCATGCACTCTGGAGCAGATTCCTCCCTGTATTTGGCTGCATTCATCCTTCTCCCAATTCTTCATAAAATGATGCTGCCACCTCCATGCTTTGACATATGCATAATATTAAACATGTGATGAGCAGTGTTTGGTGTTTAAAAGACATAGTGTCCTCTGAGTCTTTTAAAGTTGTTACATTGGGCCTCATTCACCAATTTAAAAAGTTTTTTAAAAATTTGTTCTTAAGAAAAAAATCTATGTCAGGTCAATAGCATGTTCTTAAACCGCTGATTTTGCTCGTACCCCCGGTCACATGTTGGTGAATCCCATCAGCAGTTGAGTGATTGAGTAGTTGATAAAAACATTGCTCAAAGTCTGATGCTGCCTCTAACTTTATCCATTGTTGTTTTACGGTTTTATTTTATATTACACTTTCTCTGAGATATATCGTCCTCTGCATGAACCCTTGCACTAGAGCTAGCTGAGAGAGTTGTGGTGGCAGCTAACCTGAGAGTGTTGGATGAGACGGTGTACTTAGTGGGTGTGGGAGCAGAAAATGGATGGACAGTTATAAACATCCACAGCATTTGATGTCAAATGCATTTTGAAGAAAAAAACTGAGAACAAAACACAAGGCAAATGTTTCCAGCCAGCATGCAAACACATGTTCACCTTAAACTTTGGACCTCACACTATGTGTAACGTGGGCACCCAACCTTACAAAACTATATATGTAACATCAGAACACGAAAAACAATAATATGACCCAGTAAAGAACCAGCAAACCAAGGGAGAGGACCCAAGTGCAGACATAGCAGACAGGCAGATACAATTAAACTGTTTATTAATATCTTACTGGTGTTCAGGTTTAGCAGGTGAGAAAACGAGAAGGTTAATTACTATCCAAGCAGGAATTGATACCAGACAGAAGGGTAGTGATGGGTCGTACTGTGTCGATGCGTCGAAGCGTGTATCGAGAAATCCAGGAAGTGTTTAGTGAAGCGTGTATTGAGGCTTGTATCGGTTACGGTGAGTGACGTCATCGATGACGTTTGAAGCCTCGCTACATGTAGAGGTTCAGAAAGTAGTTCGAACTGTGGAGCGATGTATTGACACATGTGAAGCCCAAAGAATCTCCTCTCAATTTGTGGGTAGTATTGGAGCTATAAGATCTCGTGGGCACATTCACTTTCCTCTTCCTTGTTAACACTGCCACAGTTTGAAAACATAATTGCCCCCCTGT
>JAUMHL010000029.1:2148161-2172602 GCA_032362345.1 Sandelia bainsii | reverse complement strand
ACAAGTCCAGTTGCCATTAAAAAAACCGTTTTTTTTTAGATAACCATGACCTGGATGACTGAGAATCTTCACAGATAGATGAAAATGAAGACTTAAGGACCTGTGATGAATTTTAAACTTTACTGACGAAAGCTTTTAGTTAAGTAACAGTAATTTTAGTATTTAAAGTACCTTTGTGGATGTGATGACAATACATGTAGTCTAGAAGTCTAATAGCTGACTCCCAAATATATGAACAATCCCCTATTTAAAGGGGGCTGCTATGCTGTGGTTTAAAGGATACAGACAATAAGTCAGAACTAATGAGAAAAATGGAAATTATTTAATGGTTAGTGGAGCTCCAAAGAAAAATCTACGTCAACTCAAATGTGAAATGCTCCAAATGTAAAAATGTGATCAAAATAAAAACCCCAGAAAAATAAGAAATGAGAACTAACAAATGTGGTAAACACACACCACATTTTAAAAAGGCCGAAATCTATGGAAGCCCATATGTACCAAAACTATTTTCCCTTTCGTATTTTTACTTATGTTATTATTACACTGATAGTCTAGATTTTACTCAACTTCAGTTTATCATTCAGTATATAGTATGACAGTAGTATCAATAGAATTATGTTGAGATAATATGTCAACATTTATTTTGAAAAGGCAGAAATTTATGAAAGCCTATATCTACCAAAATAAAATATTTTCCCTCATTATTGCTACTACTATTGTAAAACATACCAGAATTATCTCTTGATAGTATTTCAAATTATGAGAAACAATAAGACATATGCATGATATATTTCACAGATATCTCTAAATTTGTAATAGCACATTATAATTTTGTATTAAGTCTCTTAAGTAATAGAAAATGTCTCATAAAAGAGACCGTATTACATAATTATTACAATACTTTCTGCCTCATATTAATGAGATATTTCATAATTTATGGCAGAAATCACTGAAGTTCACACCTATGATTATCATAATTATATTGCTAATTATAGTCACTGCTTTGTATCTATGGTTATGCAATAATATCTGATCATTATCTCAAAATTATAGTGAATAGTCTTCTAATTATGAGCCACTGAGTTCACATAATTAGACAAACTAAGTCATCTACAGTAGCGGGTAAATATGACCAAATATCTCAATATTCTAACCATGAGATATATTTCTTATTCTCAGATACATAATTAAGCAACTGAAATCTGATCACACTCTATTAAAGAATATGAGATAATGTAAGAGATTAGCTCTAAATAGCTATATAAAAGCTTTATACAGTTTCTCATAATTATGATGTTGTCTAGAATAATAAAATATATATTATAAAAAGGCATATCATCTCACTTGTACAGGTCAACAATGGAAATGTCAAGACATAATAAAGGTTTCTGTTTCCTGTTTCACACACTGATCACATTTTTACACTAGAAACATTCCACAGTCAAAGTTAGCATGTTTAGTTTTGGGTGAAAACAAAAAGCTCCACGGTGTCAGAGTAATAAGAGGTGAAGATGAGCCGCCACAGAGACACCAGAGACAAAGTCACACTGAATATGATGATATGTCATCACTGAACATCTCTATTACATCAGTGCTGAACATACAAAACTTCTTTTGACTGTGAGCTGTTAGAGTTTTAGGGATGAAAGCCAAACTTACGAAGCAAAAAAGAAAACCAGTTATAATTTCCATTGTAACTGCACACTTTTTCATCAAATCACCGATATTTTACACATCAGCAGTGTGATTGATCGGATGTTCACAAGGACATTTAGCTGGAAAATCGAGTTTTTCTTACACAGTGATCAGCAGAGAATAAAAAAACTGTTTCATTCTGTCATCACAGTTCAAATGTCAAGTCCTCATCGAGTGACCGTCTTAAAAGACTGGTCACAGTTTGACCTCTGTGCGTTAATAGTCAAAATTATGATGAAAATCCAGATAATGACGAAAGAAAAAGTAAAAAAAAATATGACATGTCTAAATCTTCTCTTTTAGACTCTTTTAAAACTTGCATTTTACCTTATACCACCCCATAAAAATTGCAGTATTCTGTGGTGGCACCCGTGTGGGTTGAGCTACAACCTGCTTGATAATCCATCTGCTACTGTTTGTTTCCCTATTTGACTTTTTTTTGTTTGGTTAAAACTTATCAAGATAAGATCAAGTAGAAAGATCCTGGAGTTTTCTTTTAAAGTCAAAAACCTGCATGTAGACTGTGGCTGCTTTCAGTTCGTTGTCTTCCCTAGACTGAAGCTTTTGTCAGATGATGCACTTTGAGAATCTCAGTTTGTTCTGACTTCCGCACTTTGTGTGTGAAGCAGCTTGACCTTCAGATAATTGTTCAGATCAGCTGGGTTTGTTCGCAGACGTAAATTAGCAGGATATGCATTAGCATTAGCAATAACTAATAATGCAGTTGTTCTATAGCTGTAGAGGAGTGAGGATTGGCCCTCATACCAATGAGATGACTCTGAATGACTGAACATGCTACATGTGTCAATCCAGCACATAAACAGGATCACTAGGAACCATAACTAGTATCAAATACATGGCCTAATTCATAAATAAAATGTGTTTAACTGTGTAACTTGAATATTATGAAAAAATAAAACATAAGTTACTCGTGTCCAGATTTGTAGATTTAATTTGAAGTTTAAGTGCTGGGGGAAGAAGCTGCCATGTTGCCATGTTGCCATGTTGTTAGTGTCATTCAAGGTCCCAGAGGAGTTTTCAGTGAATCACATAACAGAAATCACCATATCGACCATGTTCTATATTTATGTAACTCTTTTCCTTTTTACCTTTTATCGGTTTACTTTTTAACAATGTATTGTGACACAAGATTATCTCTTTATCTTTAACTCTTTTTTTGGCAGATACCTTCATTTTAGATTGTAGTTGTGTTTTTAGAAGTTTTACTTAGATGTATTCACACTGACAAACTGATTATGCACTTGATTCCTTTGTTAGTTTCCATTTTACTTTTGATAAAATGAAGATTTGATCAAAGCCAGCCGGGGGCGCTCTTTATCTGATCGCCTCAGTGTCATGAATACCTCATTGTTACTTCACATGGGTAAGAAAGAATAAATAAAACACTGAATTAAAATTGAATGAACTTGTGTTATTGTGTGACAATAACAAAACCACATGTGGATGATCAGGTCAAAAGATAAAGAAACAGACGATTATGCTCTGTTGTTATGTCAGAGTGAGCCACTTGTTACCATCTAGCTCAACTGGTTCCAACAGGCTGATGCATAAACACAAATGGTCAATGCAAGGCTGCTGATTTTCTGTCGCCTCTGAACTCATCAACAAGATACAGCAAAGCGACACGTTGACATATGTAACACTCATGACATTACACTGGGATGAACACATGGCATGTACATCCAGAATGGTGAGACACATCCATTATGACGGAACCATAGTTGTGTAAATTCTCGCCACACTACTGTAAGCGGAAAACAATTCAAATTCAACTAAATGCAGAGATTTTAAACAGGATGATCAGGAGCCCCTCACTTATTAACTGGTTTATACAACACTCAACTTTTGCTCCACACACTATTGAACATTTCAAACATTTCAGTCAGTGGTGAAGAAAAAGTTAATAAGAAGCAAAACACAGTGTTGATTATGGAGCTTTTTATTTGGAACAAAACCATTAAGAAAAAAAACATTTGATGGGATTTAACAGCAGTCTCTTTTCCTTATTAAAATCTACTGTTGAAACATCAATAAAAATACGTCATTGCACCAACTGGTCCAAGAGACTCAATCCTCATCTGTCGGCTTATTTTCATACAGGCAAAAGAAGAAAAAAAGCTTAACTGACAAGAAGAGAGCTACGTTTATCCACCACATGGACACTTCAGGAAACTAATTTGTCATCAATATGCCGTCAGAAAATAAAATACACACCGTATTTACAGATCAACACAAGTGGATACATTAAGACCCATGAGAAAGGAAGCAGAATACCACCAGTTCACCTCAAACACACCCCCACAAGCGCCAGAATAAAGCCACCATGTGTTCTGCAAACCTATGACAGCAATTCGCCTGACAAACCATGTATACAGACACATTAAAACTAACAAAAGTACAACACAATCTGACATTTTTACCACAAATATAAGACACTTTACATACAAAGACAGGCCTCTATCCAGACAAAAACTTGAAGATTTTTACCCACAATTTTCTTAAGGGCAGTGATAAAGGGCTAAAAACTCAATTTCAAGTCAACATTTGCTTTTGAATCATGATAATTGAAGGTCTGATAACATGAAGGTCTCCCTCGTGGTTCGAGGTAGGTGAAAGGCTAGAAAGACATCCGGCTTCATCTAGATGAGTCTTCATCTGTTCCATAGTGGCACCTCACCTCTATGTGGCACGAAAGCCCAATGAGAGGTTCATGTGTGCTTTCAAACGCCCTTCTTCTCTACACCCTTGCAGTAATCGTAGCAGCAGCAGCAGGCCTCTGTATGTGCACTGACAAGTCACTACACTATATTCAGGAATAAGTTAGTGGACTAACACGGGTACAATTCATCGATTTTTACTAAAGAGGGCTCAGCATCAAGCTAAGTGCAGGGTCTACCACAGGTGCAAGTTTTCAGTCTGGGCAAAACCTGGGTCATTGCGGATTTTCCAGTAGGTTCCATTGTACAGCCACACCTCTCTGCCAGCCTCATCCACAGCTTTCCTGAGAACGCAAACAAAGCAGGATGTTACTGTCAAGCTGGGAAATTTTTTTTTATCAGACTCACTGACATGTTTAACTTGTGCAATATTACATCCTCACCTGAAAAACCTAGGCACATGCTCCTCCCCTCTCTTGGCCATCTCCTTCCTCCTCTCTCTCTGCTTCTCCTCCACCTCATCCTTCCTCTTATCTGCCTCTGCTACCTTCCCTTCCTCCAGGAGTCTGTAGATGCAAAGAGTCGGGAATTAAAACAACTGGCAATGTGGAACAAACTGTTTTTTTCACTTTAAATGAACAGAATCTAGTTTTGGACCTTTGGTCTGGTCTGAAGCGCGTGTCTGTAGGTGGGAGGACGGCCTTCAGTTCAGGCGTCAGTTCGTTGAGTTCTCTGGCGTAACGTGAGAAGCCGTAGAACTGGAAGTGGTCATCAGGCTGCACGTCTACACAGGAAATAACATCATGTGTATCAAGAACTAGACATACATCATTATGATGTACCTCTTAATCCTTTCTGTATCTTTTCCTATGATGATATTTTCAAACTTTTCAAACGTCAGAAGGATAAAATGCTACTCACTGGGCTTCCAGATACACTTGGGAGTAGAAAAAGTGTCACAAACGATGCCTTCATGCCAGAGGCCTCCAAAGCGGTGGACCACCTCTCCAGCCTGATCCAAAACCACACCTTGAACCTCGTTCTTACTGTTGTCAGAGCTCCAGTAGCGGGACTGGAATATAAGGGAAGAAATACAGTTAAACAAGGAAAGGAAGTCAATGCGCTTTATTTTATTTCAACCTGAATACACAGTAACAGATGAGGTGCGTGTCCTGACCTTGACAAAGGTGATCTTGCAAGTGCAGATGTCGCTCTTTGTGTTTCTGATGACCACCTCACCGTAGTGCTCCAACAAGCGCTGCTGACTCAGCACGTTGTGGATACACGTCACTGCCTTGTTCCACTCGTAGTGATCACCGTACCTACACACACGAAACACAATGATTAAATATTATTTAATGTCTTAGTGCTCATTCAATCGAGACAAAAATACATTCTGACCTATGTCCACATTCTTACAAGGTGTTTTAAGAAATTCATGAGAAACAGATTTTGACAGTCATGGCCATAACACACCTCTTCAAAGCAGCCCAAACTGTCTCCGAACGATCTATAAATGTTACAACACTGCCATGCTCCACCACACAAAATGTTTCCAATGTTAGCCCGAAAGAGCATTGTGATTATGAGGCTGAAACATACATTTTAATTATCTGCATTTGCCTGCGGTGTGTATACAACTGTTTTTACATTGATTAATAGGGTAATAGAAGCTACCATTTAAGGACTGGATTGGATATATTCTTTGGTTTCACCAGTATTAAACATTAGTGGTAAATTATTTGTCAGTCTTGAATCTGTCTGTTTACTTTTTAACAATGTACTGTGACACAAGATTATCTCTTTATCTTTTTTCTTGGCAGATACCTTTTTAGATTGTAGTTGTGTTTTTAGAAGCTTTACTTAGATGTATTCACACTGATAAACTGATTATGCACACACACACAAAATGAAGATTTGACCGGAGCCGGCAGGGGGCGCTCTGCACCTCGTATCTTGCAGCAGCTTTGACTGTAGTTTGGACATATGAGCTTGATTTAACCAGTGAACTTTTGATCTTATATATAAAACTCGCATGTTTCCCGATGTCTGTTTTTAACAAGAAGAAAGAGTAAAGACAAGAGTCTAAGCATTAAAATGCATACATTACATGGGTTTTCTTACAATATATTTTTTAATACATAAAAGACCCCCCGAGCAGTGGTTGGTAAATTACAACTTAGTGGTTTATATTACTGGTATCTGCTGTGCTGTGTCACTCACTTGGGCAGAGTAACGTTGACCTGTCCAGAAGAGATTATTTCCACTGATTTTCCCCAAAACTTGTTCTTCCATCTCTGATCTGAGGGCAGACAGACCAACAGAAACAAACAGTGTTAGTTTTAACTGTGCTTATGCAGTACAGAGGGCATGACCCGACACTCTCCCTGCCTTCTTCTTGGGATCCAGCACTGATCAGTGAGCACACTGTTCTTACCTTGCCAGAAAGTGAAGTTTTCTGACTCAGCGTGGCAGGCAGAGATGGGCGGGTGATGGCTGACCTGAAAACACAATATCACAGTTTCCTCTTAACACAAAGGCTGAGGATTGGTGACTTTATTTGTCTATTCTTTTCTGCTGGTTACCTGCTCGCTGATGAAATGGAAGCCCCTGTCTTCTCTGTAATTCTCGTATGTTTCTCCCAGAACAGGGTTGAAGGGTTTGTAGCGATACCTCCAGGATGCCCAGGCATAGCCAGATATGGAGAATGCTGCCACATAAACCTGGCAACATACATTAGTGAAGTCAGCACTGAACTCAACTGTCTCTGAGCACCAGCTGGTTTAGGATATAAGTAAACCAAAGTTACCATTCTCTCATATGGATCATCAATGTGGTTTGCAATGTCCAGCAGGTCAGTGTACTCCAGTTCTTCACTGAGTCTCTGCAGCAGACTCAGCGGCTCATTTAGAGCAACTGGCATGGAGACTCTGGACAAGTCCTTGCCAATGTTGTTGTACAGGATGCTCATGATGCCAATGTGGCTGTTGTCTGTTGATTGTGCAGGGAGGGTGGTGCGACGACCTGGATCACAGATGCACAAGTCAATACTATTAAACATTTGAAGGTCCTCAACTGCTTCTCATAAGACAATAGTAAATAACAGCAGAATGACATAAAATATACATGTCATGTCATTAATGACAAATTCCATTCAGTTCAATAGCTTTTAATAAATATGCATTTAGACAAAGATCAAGGTGTATCCAAGAAAGGCTGAGAGTCAATATAAGGTTACAATCCTATTCTTGAAATCAATTGTCTAACTATTGGTCAAATATGACCTCAGCATTGATGATTAAATACTGGGGATCCAGCATTACACAACTGCACTCATTCCCAACATGCGTAAGTCCACACAACTGGTGGGATTACCTGTGTCAGTGGGTACTGGTCTGGGTTTGTGAGAGGCACTGTTCAGACTGGCTCTGTAGCTGATGGTGGCTGCAGCTGGAGAAGAGGAGAAAGTCAGTCATTCTTTCCAGTTTCTTCAGTTTTAACTGACTGCTACTGGTAACAGGCTGGTAGGTGAGCACTCACCGTGTCCCTCTTCTGGCTCCGAGTTGCTAGTGGTGGTAATGTCACTCAGACCTGACTCATCAGAAGCCTCGGCCTCCGACGAAGTCTCGCACATGATCACCTCGCTGGCGTCAAAATACTCTGCCATCGATTCAGCAACTGAGGGAGCGCGATGACTGTGACGACCTAGAGATGGTGTCCTCTGTGAGGGTTTGCAGTGGAGGAGGGAGAGAAAAGGATTCAAACACTGCACAGTGTACATATACAGTTCAGTTAGATGTGAGGTTCAGTTATCAAAGGTGGTACCCACAAGTTGTAAATACACATTGCTCCATCAGGCTCTTAAGTAGAACTGCCCCAATTTCTAACCTGACCACACCAACCACATGTCATTCATCAGTATTAGACAGTAAAGAGGAGGTGAAAATGCATGCAGTGAGGTCATGAAATTGCCATACACAAAATGACAAACTGACTTTCACACACAAAACCACAGTACACACCTGGTCTGGACGGACAGTGCAGAAGGATTCCTCAGTAGAGTCAGAGGACAAGGAAAGTGAGTGGACTTTGGTCAGACGTGACTGTATGTCAAGCTACACGCATACACAGACCAGCCATGCAGGGCACAAGCAGAAGAAACACACAAAATAAATGATGAGATCCTCATGCAGACTCCACAGCGCTCACACAGCACATCGCGTTGGTTAATGTGTTACCATGTTGCTCTATGCTAACTCTACCAAGGTAAAAACTGCATCCCTGAGGTCTACAATCAGTTTAAATGGGTCAATTTGGTCTAGTAAAATGTTCTGACAGGTTGATTTAATTAGCTCATCTTCTGCTCTCCTCTCAGTTCAGAGGTGAGTGCAGGAGTGAACTGACATGTTGATTGTTGCTCACAGTGAGAATGCAGGTTGACAACCAGCTGCCAAAATACTAACAAAACAAAGCCCAAAGTCACATCAGCTGGCGTCGCTTAGGAAGAAACACTGACAAGCAGCATAGACAGGGAAACAGGGCAGGCAGCTAAAGAGAACCTTCATGCAACACAAAACAAGAAGGTTATGAGCACCATCAGTTTGACAGGAATCAACCCCTCGATTAATGCCACAGCTCTGTTTCAGCGCGTGACAATAATCCTGTTATTTGTGTCTTTGAGTGTACAGAAAGAGCGAAAGAACGACTTTGAGGTGTGTTCCTTCAGTCACACCTGTGATGACTTGTGCCCGTCCTGCCTAGAAACAGCCTGAACCTGCTCTGCAGTTTCACACAGCACCTCACCAACAGACAGTGAGGGCTTGGCCTCCATTGTTTCTTTGCAGGTTGATGCCAAGATTTTGTGCTAATTATGAATGTTTTAACTCGCGTTTCCTTACAGAGCGAGTACATTTTGGTGCTGCAAGGACATTTAGTCGATCTTCACAACTTCAAAGAGCGTTTCTGAGGTTAAGACTAGATTGTAGGATTAGGGTTAGAATTAGATTTAGGTTAGGCTTTTAGTTGAAATTATTAGTAAATGCCTTATGTCAACAAGTTTCCCCACAATGATAGAAAGACAAGTTTGTGTGCGTTACCTCAGACAGGGTGCTACACAGAGTAGCAAGCTGCTGTGAAGTGTTCTGCCTCAGGTCAGGGCCGGTCCAGGCCTGCCTCAGTCTCTCTCTCTCCAGGGTCAAAACATCATGAATGGCCTTTAGATAAGTATGAACTGCAACACAACAGACAGAAGCTTTATGATTTACAAAGTCCAGCAGACATCACATCACATAACACGCAACATACAGTGCTGTGAAAAGGCACTTTTCTGCATATTTGTCACACTTAATTAATTCAAATCATCTAACACATTTTAATATCACATAAAGATATCCCAAGTAAATACAACATGCAGTTTTTAAATGAATAATATTAAAATTTGTTTGATGAGCTGAATCCTTTAATCCTTGCAAAAAAAAAAAAAAAAAAAAACCAGGAAGGGCCAAATACTTGGTTCTCCATTAGCAAAATACCTCAGTACAAACAAATCTTTACCTCTCACCTTATTTTTATTTGCAAAACCCAGTGTAGAAAAAAATTAAAGGTGACATTAGCAGTTTCTGAACTGGAGCTGATTGTTTCTGTTAGTCCCACTGAAGTCTGAACAGAAATTACACCACTTCTCAATAACTGAATGATTATTTTGTGCTGATTAAGCACACAGTTGTCAATCAGGAGCTCCATTATCTAAATCAAGGTGTTTGTGAAAAGTTCCAGCTGTTAGTTCAATCCACATATATCAACAATCAGCATTTCATATCTTGTGCTGCTCAGTTCATCTGCAGGTTGAGAAAATTGATTAGGCTAGATTTTGATAATTAATAATAATGTTGCTTAATCAATGACTTTCAGAAATACGACAAGAATTAAGAAATGACACCAATTAAAACTAGCTCACTGCGACTATTTCAGAGAACAGTTCTAAGGTGGGAGTGTCACACCTCTCTGAGAAATGGTGCAGATTTCTTGCTGGAGCTTCTTGGCTTCAGGTGATGTGACCTGGGGGTTTGACAGCTGAGAGTAGACGTAGTCAGGGATGGACTGGACAGACGTCCCCAACGTGGAGCAGCCACTGGTACTTAAGTGGCTGGAAGTGAACTGGAGAAGACAAGACAGAGAACAGGAAAGGTATATGATAACAGAACAAAGGTTCACCTATTTTAAGAACAAAATTAAGGTGAATGAAAACACAGTGTACAAGGCTGAAGTACTGAAGTCGGTCCTACCATTCCCCCCATGGCTTCAACTCGGGATAAAGTTCTGGCATGACCCGACACTCTCCCTGCCTTCTTCTTGGGTTTCTCGAGAGACAGGTTCTTAATAAAAAATTTAAAAAGGTAACGGGGTTAAGCTTCTCATTAAAAGATCTATTGAAGTACAAACTGATGAAGGACATTAACAGTTGTTTTATGAACACTCACCTGCATGCTGATTCGCATCTCCAGATCTGTGTTTGTGATTGGTAGGCCTCCTTCCAGCCAATGGAGTCGCTGGATCAGCTGAGCCAGTTCCGTTAGCTCTGTCTGACAGCGAGCCAGGTCTAGACAGACATGTCAAAAAGTCAGTTAGAGATTAACAGAACACACTCATTCTTGCATCCCTTGCTTTTAAGGCAGACATTTCTTTTTTTGTGTTTAAATATTGTATACATCTTGTCACTGCTGAATATGAAGGAACATAACTATAAACCAAACTTCACTCTGCAAATCAAGATTATAGTTGGTTCGCACCGTTGCTGGTTGCGTCAATGTCGTGGGTTTGCTGCAGCCATGCTGACACCTTGCTGGTCACCCCAGGGTTTGAGGTAATGGCAGGAGCAGGGCTTCCCATCTGTGGTTGGTACACTGAAGCTGAGCTGGCATAGTGAGAAGGCTGTAGGATCAAACAGGTCACAGGTGATGTCACAATAAAAACTATGGTCAGAAAAATTATATATTTTTTCCTGCTTTTCTTTTACTATACAATAACTGTCATCGAGTATATTTTTTTGAGTTAACGGTTGAAATAAGCAATTTTAAGAAAAGATTTTGCTTATTTGGTTAAAATATAACTGACTGATAGTTCTGTCATGAAAGGAGCAGTTATTTGAAGACATGTTGTTTCTATTTTCTGCTGATGCAGTTTATATTTATATATATATATACACTAACAGTCAAAAGTTTGGACACACATAGGAATCACCATGTTGTTCATGAAAAGATACGTCTTCAGCTGAGTTACCATAATCAAAAAATGATTTTCTAATGATCGCTTATCCTTTGAAAGTTAATAAGCTTGCATTAGCAAACACAAAGTGCAAGTGGAAGACAGTACTTACATATGTTTGTTGATGATAGGCCTCTGTATCTTTATGAAAACATTTAAAAACAGCTTAAAAAACAGCTACCATAGTCATTTGCAATGTTAATAATGTCTACACTGTATTTCTGATCAATGCCATGTTATAAAATCTGCTTTTCTTTCACAAACATGGTCATTTTCATGTGTGTCCAAACTTCTAACTGATAGTGTATATAGCTGTCATATCTGTGCACATGCTCAAACCAATCTTACATCAGCCAGAAAGAGACATTTTATATTAGAATTCTGTAGCTTAACTAACAGATTGACAGCTGTACATTAGATTTAGAATACTGATGATATTAACGTCACAGAAATCTATTGACTGTTGCTCTGTTTTGCTGGGCAAGACTTGCCATGGCTGTTAGGGTACTCTGCCCAATGGAGAGAGCGTGAAGGACGCCGCGATGGACACTCATTGCCTCGTTTTTTCTATACACACGGTGGGCACACAGCTTGGTCAACCAGATGTAGAAGATATCAGAGCTCTTTGCCTAATGGGAACACAAGGAGGAAGAAAAGAAAAGAGAGATACACAGGATACAGGTTTAATTCAACCCCAACATTGAGTCAGTTTAAATATTGGAGCATTTAGATTAAAGTTTTAGGGTTTAGTTTTTTTTTTTCCACAAATAAATGTCAATCATCCTGCAACCACCAAACTTCCCTGTGAACTACCTACCTTGAGGTGGTAAAGGTTGTCTCCAGCATCCAGGTCTATGCGTTTAGATTTTTTGTTGATAGACATGACAGCCAAGCTGACGTCCAGAGAGCCATGGAGCTTTCCTCTCTGAATCTAAAAACACAATGACAAACACTTCTCTTATTACCTGCTTGACATACTTACACAAATCTGCTAAACCAGACTGGAATCAGTCGAATAAACATAACACAAAGTACAGTTAGAAGCTCTATTTGTGTTCATGACTTACATCTTGTTGCGTCTTTGAGTACTTGAGCATCCCTTTCTCCAACAGGAAGTATCTCTGAAGAGGACCAATCACAATGAAGTGGTTAGAAGAGTGAAAAAGAAGGCATTACATATTCCTATTAAAATCATACATAGTGCAGCTTCATGCTAACCGGCAAAAAGCTCACATCTGGGCTGTGCTCACCTTGTGCCAGCCTTTGAGTGGGTACTTCCTCCTCTTCATCAAGTAGCCTTCACAGATCCCAGGGATTGTGAGGTCCAGAGAGGCGCCAGGAATGGAATTCATCTCCAGATAATGCACGTCATCCATCACCTCCCAGTCACGAGACTGACAGAGACAGAAAATCATTTCAATATGAAAAAATTTAATTGGAAGTATTTTATTTCCAAAATATGACTTGAGTGTGTTAGATGAACCATTGCGAGGTTTCTTCCTGATTTTTTTTTTTTCCCCCTTACAAGTTAATTGGCACAAACAAAGGTTAGAGTTATATAGTATGGAAGACCATCAGTGTCAAAGAAAAATAGAGCTCAGCATTGACTTTATTTTTCACTAAAAATAACAGTACAGAGAGACTCTGTACTTGGGAGACTTGTTACCTGTTTTGTATGTTTGGAGGAGCCAGTGCTGCTGTTCCGTGAGTGGCTCGGTTTGAATGTGCTGATCGGGGATTTGTCAACGCTGCTGACCATAGACTGGCTGCTGCTCAGAGGGGGCGGACACACTTGAGGGTCCATTGGTATACCGTGGTGATGAAAGCGCTGCATTGAGTCGAGGCTACTTCAGGACAGGTTGTTTCTCATGGCAAACAACACAGGACTGTAAAGGACAACAAGAAGAACCAACGGGAATCTGAGAAGTTGTTCCAAATACTGCTTCACTAAAAAGTTCAAGAACAGTCATGAGTTCATTCTTCAGCTAATTACTACTGATAATCAGCAAGAATAACAAGAACACAAGCAACATTTCTACTCCAGACAATATGGATTCTCAAGTGTTGTTTAAGGCAAAATAGCTTTTATTCACTGCAAAATCCATAACAATGTTTTTAGATTCTAAATACTTCTTGCATCCTGTCATACGTCACCTTTGTCTTTCACTCTATATGGTTCCATGTATCAATTATATTTTTAGTTCTTGCTCAAATTGTGTTGCCTTTTCAAATGTGAAAGTATTAGTTAGGAATTATCAGTCAGACAACTCGAGTTAGAAATGATTATCTTGTATTGATTGGATTTTAAAACCTTAAACAGAAAGATCAGTTAGAGTATGTCGCATAATATCAAAAAATCACACTAAATATACAAACTGCACACAAATATTGAAATGCTCCCATCTTATCAGTGTATCAGTTGCGATGCTGAACGTATGAAAGTCACTAGACCACTGGGTCAGATAAACAATGAAAGGTATAATTAGGATGAAACCACAGGCAACAAATGGCCCATTGAAAATTCACTGGCTTTTCCAGTTCCTATGGAAAAAAACAAAAACAACACACCCGTCCTTCCTAAACTGCTGGCATGCCCTTTAGTCATTCAGCAAGTTGACAACAGCCCATTAGAGGAAGTGTTCATTGTTGAAATTCCAGTCTAAAGTTTCGAGAAGCACGACCAGATTTTGGTGGCAGTTTATCACGATGACTGGAAGCCATTATCACATGATGGTGTGTTTCACAGTAAACTGGGATGTTTTGTAACTTCAGTTTGAGATAGATCATTTGACCTGCACCGTATCAACTGCTAACTTAAACCAAAAAACTACTTTTTTTTTTTATTTTCATGTGTCATCACTGGTGTCTGGAGAAGCACCATGAAATCACAAATGTCTTAAATATTTTTCCAATCAGCCACATCAGAAGCACCTGGTGGTTTTAATGTTGTGGTGGATAGGGGGTCAACATAGGTATTCTGACAGGTCTGCAGCTCTATATGCAGCAAGCTGTGATACACAGGGGTCTGCATTTCCCACGCTGAGCTCTGTCCATGGCAACATTAACAGCGTCTGGTAGTATAAATGTTGTGGTTGACCGTGGGAGAACATTTTATACTATTAACCACAACACCCACCTAAGTCTGACTGTTAAAAAGTGTACCATGAGTGCAAGTGGTAATACTGATGTCAATACAGCCAACACTAACACCCAGAACAATATCATGAGACTATTGGCAACAACTCTTCAGACTCAGTCGTGACACAGCAACAAATAAGCACACCTGTGTTGGCCTTACCAAGCTGCTTCGTTGGTGGTCCACAGGAAAATCCTTTATCTTTCTCTCAAGAATAACTGTAGAGATGCAAACAGTCAATTTCAGATTCCTCTTCAAAAGAAAAATTCATGCCACAGAGATATTCCTATAATGATTCCTTCAGCATAAAACTGTCCTCTGAAAAACTCCCTTCAACACTCAATACCACAATACCTGACTGACGATGTGCCTGTCAAATGGGTGGCTTTCAAAGCCAGCGGGTATCTGGGCGGGGCTGAAAACAGAGCAGTACTCTCTCTACCTGACCGAACAGGCTTGCCAGCTCTGTCATGACGAGAATGAAAAGAACCGAGTTGAACAGATTTGTTATTACATGATGCACATTGGAAACATAAGAACTCTAAACTATATTCATTAATCTATTCTGAGGCTAAAATTGGCAACTGCTGTGTGTGTGATTTCAAAATATCAAATGCAAAGGAGTGCATTTCATACAATGTTAGCTTGTTTTTTAAAAACACCATCAACTAGATTTTAATTATGCAGCAAATCTACTCTTATTAGAAAAGTTTAAATTCAGACTGAATCTAAAGAAATGTGTGTATGTTTGTCTGATTCCTGTGCCACATAGTGCCATTATTGAACAGAGGCTGTAATAAGCCACACTGTTCTGTATCACCATGAACACTAGTTTCTACTGACTTAATCCCATATACAATGTACTCCTGCCACAGATACTCACTTGAAGTCTTAACATGGATTAATCTGCTACTGAAACTAGTCCAAGACACAGTAATTGGTATTTTATTGTGACTGAACACAATTTGTTAAAATGACCGGACAACAGTGTCCAGCTGTTTTTGGAAACTACCGAGACTTTTTAAAATAGCAGACTGTTTAGTTTTGTGCTAATTATAAAAATGTATCCCTTTAGTAAGAACCAATGTTTCCCCCACACATACTTATTTGCTACAAAAATATATCAACGGCTGCCCACATATATTTGGCCACCAGTATCTTTTAAAAATCTATCCAAAAGAACAATGTCATCTGTGATCCATTAACTTAAACACATTGTGAATTTTACCCTTAACACGATTATCACTGGATGTTACAACCTCACCTTGAAATATTTGGAGTAACTTCCCAGATGCTAAACATCCAGTAAATGAGTTTGTTTTTGGAAGCAGAGAAGAAGCATAAACACCTGAGTGGAGTCCAAACATTCCTTGCACACCTTTCACTATACATCATTATCTTATCCGTGCATACAGTGCTTTGACTTTTAGCACCCTATGTAGTGTAGATTATTAGCAGGAAACATGTTTAGATTTTTTTTATATTGTATTAAAAATTTCTGTAAACCTCCATGATAGAATTTAGTGGTGGGGCAGAGATCAGGATAAGGGTATAAAACCATTATAAGCAGTAAGAAATCAAACTCCTGAGTGTTCTAGGCGCAAGGGGCCTCAACAATAATGAAATCAAAAAGGTTTGGGACCACCAAGAACATTCCTAGAGTTGGCTGACCAGCCAAACATCGTAACAGGCAAAAAGGGCCTTGGTCAGGGAGGAGAACGAGAACTGAATGCTGAATCACTGAACTGAATCACTTTAACAGAGCTTGAAAAGTTCCCTGCAGAGATCGGCCGGAAGGACAACATCTCCTTACCACTCCATCAAACAGGCTTTTATGTTACAGTGCTTAGAAAACATTTTCAGTAGAAGTCATATGACAGTTCACTAGTTGACATATGAGGGAAGGGGAAAAAAAAAAAAAAGATTCTTTAGTCTGGTGACACAAAACTTTAGTTCTTCGGGCAAAATTTCAAGTACTATGTCTTTTGTATACCAGGCACTGTTAATCACCACAAACCTTTAAGATAAAGTTTTACTTTGTCATTATGGGTATAAAGTGTTCAACAAGTGAAGGTGTCTAAATACTATCTGAAGCTATAGTATGAGCTCAGTAAGCTATAGAGGAATAACTTGACTATAACTCAGCATATCATTGCGGATTCAACTATGTCCAGTAATCTTTTTTCAATTTTGTATTTTTGGCAGGATATTCAGAAACAACTTTTCTGTGCTGTGGGTCAAGGTCAGAAAGTGTCTTCCTCCCTTGAGCTGTAGATTGTGAGCAAGCCCCCCCCAGCTGTCCTGCCACTGCCTCTTAATGGCACGTATTCCAAAAAAGGTGAGATGATGTAATGACACAGGTATGACACTTACATACTGAGTCCTTAGTCAGTACTGAGAAAGAGGTTCACAACAACCATGTGAAGTATGCAGTCTGACCACTCCACCACAGATTATATATAACTATGTAGTGTCTATAAAAAACTGTTAACATCCCTTTTTTATTTGTTTTTAACACTCAATCATGGTCAATTAAAAAAAGCGATTTCTACAAAGTAATAAAAATTAATTTTAAAAAAATCTGTAAAACTGAAAATAAGTAATTGCAAGTATTGACCCTTTAAAGTATCTCACCTCAATCATCACTTGTGCAGCCAGCTGGGTTAAGAAGTCACATTAGTAAATAAACATCACCTGAGACCTGAGTGCAAGTATAGTATAAAGAACCTGTATCTGGAATGTCCAGTTACTGGTGAATCAGTATCCTGGCACGTAAACACACCAAAGCTTACAACAAACCAAGTTACTGAGACGTGAGGTCAGCTGATGGTTTTACTCAGTTTGTTCAAACTACAGACCCACTCAATCCACTAACGGAGTCCCACAGCAACAACAGAAAGTAGCAGAAATCAGCAATTTAAGTCATGTAGTTAACATTAGAAACATTGAAACGAAACCCTGCGATCTGACTGCTAACACAGACTGGGGCTATTCAGGTGGGTCCGCAGTCAGTGCAATTGTTTGAGTGAGAGAAAATGAGAGATCACGGGAGATAGAGAGACGGAGAAGAGCGCGCAAGATGGGCTGAGCTTATCAACACGCTATACACAGCTCTACCAAGGGATAACAAAGTGTGCAGTCAGTGTTGTCGTGAATGAGGCATTTTGGAGCCTGTGTTGGAGGAGTCGGAGTAAGAAAGTGATGCAGTGGATGAACCTACAATTGTGAAAAACATTTTGACAACAGAGCTCTCTGGGAGGTATTCAGAAAAGCTGTCCATCCCTCCTAACCACAATGTGATAGTCACAAGTTAATATGAGTTCCTTTAAGAACACTCCTTTCTCCCTAAATATGCAGCTTATATGATATTAGATAAAAGGTGAAATTACCTCAAAAGAAATTATTTCTGGTAAATGGTTAAAGTTGTTTTATATTTCCCTTGTTACAGTATGTATCAGAGACAATCAGCTGAGTTTTATCTGCTGCAGGCATAAAACAGGCAGCAATGTTGTGTCAAAGCAGTCTGGTCAGGTGCAGCACCCAGTCAGGAAGAGGTTTTAAATAAAGGAGTGTCTCAGTCTGTTAAAAAAAAAAAAAAAACCTTCCTCAAAAGATGATATATACATACACACTAACTCCATTCACACCTCCCACTCAGCTGAACACAAATAGGTAAATTGCAACACCCTACCTGACAGAGCACCACATCAGTTTACTGATCACATGAGGAAAACACAAAATCAGGCACATTAGAAATAACACTTATCTAAAGCCAACACTTCAGTCAGTTAGAAAGCATAAAACTGAATAAACCAAATATCAAATTGACAGGTGCCAATTGTATCACATTGAAGGTTTTCCCAGAACAATCTGTACAGTAACATTCATGTCTATGTGATGTCACCCCAGACAGAATTGACACCTGAACAGACCGGTTGTCTCTCTCACCACCTTTCACTCCAGGAATGTACCAGAGCAACATGCACAGGCTGCTTGCCCACATGGTTTTTGACCAAACATTACATTTCTACATGCAGTTTTGTCCTAATATGTACAGTAGAACCAAAGGGCAAGTCAACTGCGTCATACAGTCTAAAGCTCGACAAATGGTGCTATGAAATCCCCTTGGATTAGGAGCACTATTCAGTCTTTCACTCGTTTTCAGGTTTTTGAGACAGTTTCACAACCAATTTTCGAATACCACTTAAACAAGATGTCTTTACCTAAAAAAAAACATATTTACATTTATTTTATCTGGAGGAATTTCCAATTTCAATTTTGTTTTGATACGATACAATTTATAAGTCCTTTTATGTTTTGACCGAGCAACAGCCTACAACTCAATGATAATCAACTTTATAAAGGCACAGAGGAAACAGACAAATCATCGAAACAGAGAAGTAAGAACAGAGAAGTAAGAATCAGCTAAAGTCAGGCATTTCTGCTTGATAACTGCATTCAACAACTAACCGATGACTTTTTAGGTCCAACAGCTTGTGTTCAGACAACAGTAAACATCTGAGAACTTTAGCTTCTTTTGCTGAAAAGGGATTTTTAGATAAACAGATGTAGATTCAAAATATCAAAAAACATTTTTTTCATCATAAAAAAATTTAATTGTAGTGTTTTAGAGGCAACTAGGGGTGCAGCTGGTTGCTGCCGCTGCCACAACTTGAGCTAGGCCACAATATTATGTCCAACAAACTTCTAGAAACTTGTAGAACATATAGACACTGACATACGACACTGAGATCTGAGAAATATGACCAACTCTAAGCATTGTGGATTATGAATAAAATTTACAAGGCTCTGAGCAGTACCATCCAGGTTTGTGCATTTATTACTGTTACATTCAATAGGTCCAATCTAAAGCCATTTCCAGAATCATGAAAAACAAATAATCAAG
This sequence comes from Sandelia bainsii, assembly GCA_032362345.1. NCBI lineage: Eukaryota > Metazoa > Chordata > Actinopteri > Anabantiformes > Anabantidae > Sandelia > Sandelia bainsii. The sequence goes on along the minus strand of JAUMHL010000029.1, from coordinate 2,152,924 downwards.
ATGGGGGGGGGGGAAAAGCTGCATCCAATTCCCTCTATCCAAACAAACATGGCAGACAAAAACAAAAAAAGACATTTCTACAATGTGAACCAAATGTTTCTTTCAAATATATTACATTTTTATGCAAAATAATATGTTCATATTTTTTGCTTGTGTATAACACAAAGAGGGACACATGATAATAATGTCGAAAAGTCAACAGGACACTTACATGTATTCGGAAGCAAGGACGACAACAAACCAGCTGGTCTCTGTAGAAGAGAGGAGTGTGTCTTTAGAGAGAACGTTAGCTAACTTAGCATCAACAGGTTTGGTTCACATGAACTTGATGTCACCTGTCTGACGTATTTCGTTAAATATTTGGCAGCTTGCTTCACGCCCACAAAACTACATTGGAAAAAGATCCCATTAAGCTTCTTTTTTTGTGACGAGGACTTTTAATGTAGGTAAAAAGAAAAACATTAGCCAACCGGCTTATTTAAACTTTAAAAGGTAACGAACGCGCGTGAACGCCACGGGCCCTGACCAAACAAGCTGTGAAATGATTTCTGAGTTTATCTCCGTGATAAAAATGTAACAGCAACAAACGTTTAACTTTCCGCCAACTGATAAAATTCACTGAACAAATTTTCTGAACAACAACCCACGTGTTGAATTATTATTATACGTGTTATAATTATTATCTCCTGGCCGACTGCACCTGTTGAACTGATGAAGACCTGCTGCTGCGGCTCGTGCTCACCCGTGTTCTGCTGTCTCTGCACGCGCACAGATAGGAGCATCGTAGGTTGTCCGTCAGGACAGGTGCATCATGGGAACACGAATCTTAATTTTCCCCCATTTTTTCTACATGAAATTTAAAATTCAGATGTACAATTAGGGAACAATAGCACATTGTCCAATTGTAAAAATATATATATACATATTTATATATTAAGACAATTATAAAAAATACAATATTATGTACAAATTCAATTTAAAGTGAAAGAAAAGACAAAATACTAAGTGACAGTTAAATGGATAAAACATGTTTCTTCTTCTTGTTAAACATAAATCATCATTTCATTATTTGCTTATATTTTCTGTGTTAAAAAGTGCAGTAGGCCCGTACCTTAAATTAAAGATATGCTGAAGATTTATAGCACACTCTGCTACGGGATTAACTTGGAAATGGGTGGAGTGTCCCTTTAATAGCACACACAAGAATGTTCTACCACCAAAAGTAGGCCTTTGTTGAAGTGTTCACAAATGTCTGTGTACTTTTGGTCTTTTACTTTTGTGTATGTATTGTTTGGGTTAAGCACCTTAGTCCTACTTAAGTTACTGCTCCAACATGCAGCAATATTTTAGACAATGTGGTGCTTCCAAATTTGTGTCAACAGTCTGTTTTAGTCTTTTCATGTTCCAACATGAAAATATCAACATGTACAAAAACAGCACCGTAGAGGAATGGCTTTCCCAGTTTTGACTAAATGAACTTGACATTGCAGCCAAAGGCGGAGTACTGACCCTGTCTACACAGTACTCTACATGGAAGATAAAGCTCTCCATCTAGTGGGTAAAGAGTAAAACTCAACTTCTTCCTTTGTGCTTTTGCAGAATGGGAGGCAGAGTTTTCATGCGAGTATTGTAAAAAAAAAATTAAAATGTAGTAAAAAAAGTTCAACTTTGATTTAAACCGTTCAATGTCAAATCTATTGATGCTGAAGTTTTAAGTTCTGTTACTCCTCTATATGTAACTTCCGCTGACAATGGCTGCGGTAAAACAAAACAGTAACAAACAGGTTATGTGCAATACTGCCATGCAAATCACCAAGTGAACTGCACAGAGTCTGAGACATAAGATGATACAGAAATTCATTACATCTTCCTCAAAGTCTGCAAAAATGTCTTTTGGGACTGTTTTAAAATAATGTTAAATTTGGATGAATCTTTAGAAATTTTGCTGCTTTAAATTATTTAAAAAATACTCTTCCATCATAGTATTACTAAGTCATATAAAATTTCCTTAAGCATACATTGGATCTTTTCTCTATCAGAGTCCAGTCCATAGTCCATTACAGGTGAAAATTCACTATCAATGATTCACACTTTTACATATCAGTGTTTTTACTACCCGAAGCATGTCTACTTCACAACTGTTTTGTTCTCGTACGCTATGTACTGTGATGACAACACGCTATTGAGCAACTTTAATTTAACTGAACAGCAACATACTAGTATTTGTACCTGTATGTGCATTATTTGAGCAGCCAATCAGCACCTACTATCTTAGTATGTGTTTTAACATTCAAGATGATCACTTCATTGGAATCATTATACGATCTGAGTGAGAAACATAAAAAATAGCTAAATGTTCTAAAAAAAAGGCATTTCTTACTCATATTGGCTTACTAATGGCAAAACCCACTGTATGGTCCAATGTTGTACTGTACTTTCCCCACCACTTTCCAAGTACAGAAGAGGCTCTGCAGCCAGGCTAGAGGCTCTGTGACACTGTACTCAAGCACAATGGTGCTGTGTCAGTATGCTCACTGTGTCACTGTATGAGGTTTACTCTGCCTGTCTTTACAAGCACAGCTGTAGTTACAAATAGGCTCTTCTGAATAAGTTGTTTTTTTCTGTCATGTAAATTGGAAACCTTATTAGCATTACTGGGGCAGGAGATTAGATAGATCTGATTTCCCCAGCTAGATTTCTGCACAACTGGCTTTCTAGTGCTATTTTAATGCAAATGAGGCAATGTCTCCTTGTATTTAAAATTTAAAGGCATACCTAAAACCGAAACTAACACAAAGCGGCCTGTAAAAGTCCAAATTGGTTTCTACTATTTGCGCAGGGGGAAAGGTACTCCTTTGTCTGCCTGTCATTCTGTCCCAGTTCTGTACCCTGCTCTGACACACAATATAACAGTAAAAAACAACAAAATCTCAGGAAGCTGCATCTCCCATCACTTTAATGTTAATATCCACATGGTGGTAGAGGTGGTAGAAGTACACAAACTCAATACTCAAGTAAAAGTGCAAGCACTTGCCTAAAAATTACTCCACTACAAGTAGAAGTACCACTTCAAATTGAAGTACTAAGTACAAAAAATATACTTTAAGTACAAAAGTAGAAGTTTAAGTTTTAATAAAAAAATATATTTTAAACACAGATGCTGTTGATAACTTAAAAAAGTATAGTAATTAATACAAATAAGGACCAAAATCTCTAAGCTACTTCATCGATAATACATCAGTATTTATTAGTTGATAAAATTTTGTATTAAAAATCTGAATCTGCAAAGAAATTAACTAAAAGAATCAAATAAATCTGGGTAAAAAGTAGACTATTTCCCACTGAATTGTACATCAGAGTAACAGTAAACATAAAAAAGAAATATTCCAGTAAAGTACAAGTATCTCAAAATTATACAAGCTCTAAGTGACAGTGGAGAGGAAAAAAACTCTCTTTAACACAAGCAGCATCTAACAGAACCATGTTGGGTGGCCATCTGCTTCAACTGGCTGGGGTGAGTGGAGAAAGGTTTAAAAAAAAAAGGCAACAGAACAAACACTCAGCATATTGATGGAGCCAGTAACTGCACACTGGAAATGTTACAGCTCTGAAGCTGAGGACAAATTAAAATATTCTTATCTTGTGAGTTTATCTAGAAGTTGAGTCATGTCAACTACACTTCTTTCTTGCAAGTTTGAAATGTTTCATTATTCGTCAAAGTAGATTCTTCAGTCTGAGGAGATAATGGATTCTGCAATTGTATTCTCCAAGATGGTTTTGTTCCTCCACTGCCTTAGTATGCTAGATAATGAAAAAGGTGAGAGTAGGAGGGAGTCTTTAGATATGGCCTTTCTGAAGCACCTATGGAGTGAACTTAATCATCTGGGGTCTCAGTGAAAAGTTTGGGGATCACCAGAAATATTACAATAGATGTAGGGAAGCAGAATTTGTGAATCCATCCATCCAATGAAAATTTTCATGTTATTAGTGGCCTAGTTCTGGGCCCAAGTGGTACAGCCTACATTGCCATCTATGGAACAATGCCGCAAGCATGTAAAATAAGGCAAACATTAACAAAATAACCTGTCAGGGGGGCTTGACCATATTAGGAATAAAGTTTATGAGAAGTGAAGATGTTTTTGTCACATAGACATTTGTGATGGCACAAGATGAACAGCCAAAATCACATCTGCCAGGTCTATCTTATGACTGCTCTAATATAGTGATGTATGAATTCAATGTTCTCACAGCCAGTTACTCTGAAATTATGCCTTTTTGATCATGTTCCTGTTAGTGAAACATTGTCTGATTTACCAGAAGCAAATGATGATGGCAGTTATGGAACTGCTCCTGGAAACACTGATGGATCTGGGAGATGAAGAGCTAAAAATCTTTAAGTGGTTCCTGCAGCAGGAAGAAATCTTGAAAGACTTCCCAGCCATCCCAAAGAGCCACCTGGAGAAGGCAGACAGGATGGACACAGTAGACTTGATAGTGCAAACCTACAACAAACAATTTGTGGAAGTGATCAAGAAAGTGCTGACAAAGATCAACAGAAATGATCTGGTGCAGAAGTTGTCCAACATCAGCCAATGACCCAAATGTAAGTCAGCAACTCTGTAATGTGAAAACCAAGGTACTGGTTTGTATAAAATGAAGGTTTTGAGGGATTTTTTTCTCTCTCTTAATCTGTGAAGATTCTCAGTCATCCAGGTCATGGTTATCTCAAAAAAAGGTTTTTCAATGGCAACTGGACTTGTTTT
>JAUMHL010000029.1:2125958-2147076 GCA_032362345.1 Sandelia bainsii | reverse complement strand
TTCTGCCTCTGCCAGTTTGTTGTCCCTGATTGTTGACTCTGTAACTGTAATGAGGTCCACAACTGGTATCTGCTCCGATGTCACGGCAAAATTAAGTCCTTTGGCTAAGACACTTACTTCAGACTGGTTAAGTGTTCTGTCTGACAGATTCTTAACCCATTTGTGTTGTGCATGTGTTGTGTTGTTGTTGTTGTCCTTATTACTCCATGTTAGTTCAGCTGGTCTGTCTGGGTTGTGAGAGGGTTCACTGATCCACAGAAGGAAGAGTACTTCAGGAAGCGATTCAGAGATGAGGAGCTGCGTGGCAGAATCATCTCCCACATCAAGGCATCACGAAGCCTCCACATCATGTGCCAAATTCCAGTCTTCTGCTGGATCACTGCTACAGTCCTGGAGGACATGCTGAAAACCAGAGAGAAAGAAGAGCTACCCAAGACCTTGACTGAGTTGTACATAGAATTTTTGATGTTTCAGATCAGACAGACAAAGGAGAAATATGGCACAGAGAAGAGCGTTCAGTACATTCAGTTACTTGCAAAACTGGCTTTTAAGCAGCTGGAGAAGGGGAACTTCATTTTCTATGAAAAAGATCTTAAAGAGAGTGGCACTGATTTTGACAAAGCCTCTGTGTACTCTGGAGTGTTCACACAGGTCTTTAAAAAGGAGCGTCGTTGGAAGGACAAGGATGAGGATAAGATGTTCAGCTTTGTCCATCTAAGCATTCAGGAGTTTTTGGCTTTACAAAGTGTCCAGATGGACACCTGGACTTGTTCCTCCGCTTCCTTCTGGGTCTGTTTCTGGACACCAATAAGGACAGCCTACAAGACCTGCTAAAACAGACTGTAAGAACATCAGAAACTAACCAAGAAACAGTACATTATATCAAGAAAAAGATCAGAGAGAATCCATCTCCAGAGAGGTGCATCAACCTGTTCCACTGTCTGAATGAACTTAATGATAATTCTTTAGTGGAGGAGATCCAACAGTACCTGAATTCAGGAAGTCTCTCCAAAGACAGATTGTCTCCTGCTCAGTGGTCAGCTCTGGGTTTCATCTTGCTGTCATCAGAAAAAGACCTGGATGTGTTCGACCTTAGGAAGTACACTGCTTCAGAGGAAGGTCTACTGAGGCTGTTACCAGTGGTCAGGAACTGTAACGTATTCTTGTATGTATACACATAATATTACATTTAACATTCTGAAATTAATTTCTGAGAAGTGATTTACCAAATTCCTACTTACTTCCTAATTACTTGTTAAACCTGTAAATTCCTAATATAATAATTATTAGACACCACTGTTCTAACTGAATCACAGTCGTGATGTTATATGTCATTAGTTTGAGTGGCTGTAACCTGTCAGAGAGAAGCTGTGAAGCTCTGGCTTCAGTTCTCAGCTACCAGTTCTTCAGTCTGAGAGAGCTGGACTTGAGTAACAACAAATTTCAGGATTCAGGACTGAGGCTGCTCTCTGTTGGACTGGACAGTCCACATTGTAAACTGGAAAAGTTACGGTCAGTTCACTTCACTTCAACTGAAATACAATTCTTGATTATTTGTGTTAGTGTTATGCTTTAGTCTTATTTGTGGAATACTGTAACTAAGCATAGCAAAAAACAAAAGAAAAAACAACAATTTGTTTGCCCATTTAGACAAGTTAAACATACTGTGAGGTAATTTTGTTTCTGACTCACATTTAGACTGAGTGGCTGTAAACTGTCCTGGAGAAGCTGTGAAGCTCTGTCCTCAGTCCTCAGCTCACAATCCTCCTGTCTGAAAGAGCTGGGCCTGAGTAACAATGACCTCCGGGATTCAGCAGTAGAGGTGCTCTCTGCTGGACTGATAAGCGCGTGCTCTAAACTGGAAATGCTCAGGTCAACTAAGTACAATTGCAGTTTAACTCGTCTGGAATTAAAATATGCTATATGGTGTGAGGTTACAGAATAGGGCTGTCACTTTGTATTTGTTCTTTTAACCTTGGGGGGAAAAAAATCAAACTGTAATGACCATTTAATTTACAAAACTGACAATCTGAGAACATCATACCATTTTAATTAGATCCACTTGTTGTGCCAGAGAAAGTATTCTTCAACAGCTTGACCTATAACTGAATGTCCTATTAACGTAAAAAAATAAAGTATGACACTGGTGAGCGCAGCTGTGGTAATTCAGTAAGCATGGGCTTTGCTGAAGTCACCCAGGTTTGGATTAGTACACTATTTTGCCAAATTACATATAATTATTGTACATTTTTTATTCAACATTCTTCAGGTTGGATGTTTGTAACCTGTCAATCAGAAGCTGTGAAGTTCTGGCTTCAATTCTAAGTTCCCAGTCCTCCAGGCTGAGAAGGTTGGACCTGAGTAACAACGACCTGCAGGATTCAGGAGTGAAGCTGCTCTCTGGTGGACTGATGAGTCCACACTGCAGTCTGGAAACTCTCAAGTCAGGAATCCACACTTTGAGTATTTAAATACTGCTTTATGTGCAGTTTCAGGGAATAGGCTAGATCTAATGTGACAGTGCTCTCCCACATCACCATCAAAACACCAAATGAGGGACATCTTTTGGCAGAGTGATGTTCCATCCCTCCAGTAGAGTTCCATCAATTTGTAGAATAAATGCCAAGCCACACTGATGCTGTTGTGGGAGCAGGTGCTGGCTCAGTGCCTTACTAAGACAATTTATGTTGGATTTTCCTTCAACAGCTATTGCTCCTGTTCTTTCTACCTGGGGTCTGTTTTTGTAAAACAGTGAAACACTTAGAATTCGAATAATTGAAAGTTAAAGAGTAGGGATGTCACAAACAAGTTTAATTTTGCCAACTTGTCTGACAGAATTAAGATGAATTACAAACAGCTTGCTCAACGGTCATAAGGAGAGTACTGCTGCAACTCTCTAACAGACTGATGTAACCAAAATATTGAACTGACTTTATTTTATTGTCTGGATCTGTCCCAAAAATTATCTTTAGGATCAGCCCACAATATCTCAACTTTAGATAAAGGCAGTCGCACCAAAATCTGCTTCCCATTTTTGTGTGTTTATGAAGCAGGTCGAGATACATTCACTTCTGGCCCTGAACTGATCTTCTTTTGCTCCAGTATCTGAACTTTAACCAAAAACATTTCTTAAAGTTCTCCAGTCGATTTAAGAGAGGAGCTAGGACCTCTTAACCTCTCCAGTTATAAACCAAAAAACATTATGACTCATTTCAATTTGTTTTTTAAGATTTTTTACTGAAAGATTCAACAACTTTAACTGGTATTACTACTTGCTAAAACACTTCTATATAGCACTCTATACATTTTCCACTTTTCTCTCACAGTGACAGTTTGTCTGGGCCTCCCTCTCCATGGCAACACAGAGAACAAAAAGGGAAGTTCAGTTTCAGATTTTAGCTGAAAGTCTCAATTACAGAGGCTTGGTTTGCATTGCTTCAACATTTTTGACCTTTCATTCCAAAACATGGTTTACATATCATACTCAATTTGTATTGTTTTATGTTTGGTTTCTTTTATCATCAATTATCAATTCTATCACCAGTTTTATCTTCAGAGTCAATTGGAGCCCACATTTTTTGGAGTCAGAAAGTAGCAGCCATAAGCAGCACTGCCCTTTAAGAGCACAGGCTCCAGCTTCCTGCAACTGTAGTTTCCACCTATTCCCAGTTCAAACCTGCTGGACACTGGAGAACCTTTCAATTATATGCATCAAAGTCAAGTGGGTCATGTCAATTTGCAAGCTGTGTGGGAGTGTGTCTAAACTGTTTCACATATTCTGTGCATAAATGGTAAGGACGTTTTGTTGTGACTACATCTAACACTGTGGCTGTCTTGTGTGTGTGCAGGTTGTCAGGCTGTCTGCTCACAGAGGAAGGCTGTGCTTCTTTGGCTTCAGCTCTGAGCTCAAACTCCTCCCATCTGAAAGAGCTGGACCTGAGTTACAATCATCCAGGAGACTCAGAAGTGCTGCTCTCTGCTGGACTTGAGAATCCACAGTGGGCACTGGACACTCTCAGGTACTGTCAGGAGATCTTGAAAACAAATTCACATTTTGTAAAACAAGGTTATAACTGATATAGTTTCTCTACTTATACACTGCAAAAATCTGCTCATGTTATTTATTTCCCTAGATTGGAACACACTGGAATGCACTGGTTGAAATCTGGCCTGAGGAAGTGTGAGTGTGCAGTCGGTTTGAATATAAAAATGACTAATTACATCTTTTTATAACATGTCCTGTGAAAAGAAGGGGCACGTGGAGCCTAAACGAGGTTAATGTTTTCCCTTCTGACTAAAGATGCAGAAATTTTCATGGGCACAGACACAAATCCAGCAGCAGACAAAGGAGCTTTGTAAGATTCTTCTTCTACATTTTAATGATAAAAAAACATCACCTGTATGAAACACTGCCCCTTAAAAATATATATAATATTTTAGACTGCAAAATGAATGGCTAAATGTTGAATTGTGTTCACATTACAACAAAAAGACAAGAGTGTTGATAGCAATACAGCACTACATTTCAGGGGCTCAGTCTTTTTTGATGCTGACATGAGACAAAGTTGTTATTGTACAGGAAATTTAGAAGCACAGAAATTCTAAATTGTTAGGTTATGTTAGGTTGGAACAAGCTAACTAGAGGTGAAGGCATCAGTGACAGACTTTGTGCGTCTTTACCCGAGTCTGAACGCTTTCTCGTTTTCTCCACCGGATGCGCGTGAACTCACCCTGGACCCTAACACAGCCAACACATACCTGTGTCTGTCTGATGACAACAGGACAGTGACACTAGTGAAAGAGAGGCAGCCGTATCCTGAACACCCAGACAGGTTCCATCACTGGAAGCAGCTGCTGTGTACAAATGGTCTGACTGGCTGCTGTTACTGGGAGGTGGAGAGGAGAGGGTGTGTGTTCATAGGAGTGACTTACAGAGGAGTCAGAAGGAGAGGAAAGGGTGCTGACTGCTACCTTGGGCTCTGTGATCAGTCGTGGAGCGTGTGCTTCTCCCATGGCCGTTACTCGGCTTTACACAGTAACAGGATGTATGCGTGCATATCTGCTCCCACCTTTGTTTCTGACAGAGTAACAGTGTACATGGACTGGCCTGCTGGCACTCTGTCCTTCTACAGAGTTTCCTCTGGCACACTAAACCACCTCCACACCTTCCAGTGCACCTTCACTGAACCTCTCTACCCTGTGTTTGAGTTTGAGTACATGAATAGTTTGGATTCCACAGTGTCTCTATGTCAGACGGAGGAGGGAGAGTGGAAACAAAGGTTCACCCAGTAAGAGATCCCACAGAACACGCAGAACTACAACTGTTAAAAACAGACTCATGAGTTAATGCTGGTATGAGTCATACATTTTTATAATTGTCATTTAAAAAAAGACCAAAACAAGTAACGTCTTAGTCTGTATTTCAGAACTTTTAGACCTGTCTGAACCTCCCAGCTCCAAGCCCATTGGTTCTGACTAAAGACCAAAGGTTTAATCCACATTGGTGCTCTAATGATAATTTTTATGGAAGGAAACACATTCATCACAATGTAAAGAGAAACTAACAAGAAATCTCCACATGACACCTTTAATTCCAATATATTGAGCATGTGAACGCCCAGAATTTAGCACTTCATTATTTTACATATCTCACTACTGTGTGCATGCTCATGTTGCCATCCGTATGCAGAACCTCACAATCTGGTAAAAATACACAGAGGAGACACAACAACAAATGGAGAGATGACGTTTCCAAATTGTTTGACAACTATGGAGAAGCTTCTCTTTGACACAAACTGGAAGGAACATATAACTAAACAGTTTTTCTGTCACATAGGTTACAACATAAAGCATCAACATAAAAAGATCTGTCTAAAAAATTGTAATTAAGCATTAAGGCCTGTTAAGATTCTGCTTGATTGAAATTTTGTAACTCTGATGTAAACCAGTGATTATTTCTCTTGATGCAGTACAAATTCAGGTGCAATGTCAAAGTAGAACACAAGCAACATATTGGTATATTGTCATCCAGACATTTGTTGCATTATGAAGTGAAAAGTACAACAAAACAGGCCCCAAAATGTTGACCAGCTGAAATCAAGTAAGGGGAAAGCAATGTGGGTTACACAAATCAAATGGGGAAAATTTTTTGAGACATGCTGCTGGTGTCAAATTCTATTTCTATGTGGCTGCGATTATAAAAACTGTGCAGCGGGAACAGTATTACGTATGTGCATTAATGTTTGAAGAAAGACTTTATAATAATGTCTCTTTACGTCCGTGGTTGTATTTACTTATTTTCAAAGAATGAACAAAAGGTGTCATCTGCCCACATCTGCATTAACAGCAGATTTCCATCTATGAGAAATAAGCACTTATAACACATTTACAGACTGAACAACACTTTATTCTGTACTTTTCTTTAACCTCTGTATAATACAAACATTGTCAAGACCTGGAAACGATAATTTCCATCAGTATACCAGGCTTTACAGAGTCACAGAACAACTCTGCTTTAAGCAGACCAGACACAACACGACCACACAGGGATATGATCTCTCTGCTTCCACGTCAAGAAGTCAGTTGCAGTCAACATTTTGGCAATCACATATATTCTGCTAGGAAGTGCATCACATGTAACCATTCTATAACATAATAAAAGGAATAAAAAGGAATGCCCTAGATTATGAATTCAGTTTGATTCTTCAAACTACTCCCTGCCAGTGAACCAGGGTTTGAGAAAAACAACTTTTTTCCTCTCCATCAACACGGCTGTAGAGAGTTAAAGGCAGGCACTGGAGGGCAATGGAAGGCAGAAGGGGAACTACACACATTTGCGCCCTGTCTCACCATGCTGAAAAACATTTTGTGAGGAGTTGTACACTGACATTTGAAGAGCCTGAATGTGCACTTGCTGTGTGCTCAACGGTTTTTCGGCAGAGACTTAGTGAAGAAGACTGATCTCTCATATCTGACCAGTTATCTTAGAACAAAGACTGGAAACCGAGCGTGTAATCGAGCTGTAAACAGGCATTTCTGACTTTCTTCCACCTGTCCATCTTCGTGCTAAGCTAACAGGCTCATACTTACTGTACTGAAGATCTAACAAATATATTGTACAAACTGTTGCTTCAAAGGATAAGTTTGTACGGATAAGTAATTTTTTTCCAACTCTACCTCAATACAAGTCACATGCTGTGTGTACACTAAAGGTAGTTACCGGTCACTATAATGATGCATTGAATTCACAAAAGTACTGAAGCCGTTATATTGAAATTCTGACTTGCTCTTATACGATCATAGTACATCACTAGAGCAGGAATCAGAAGGCTTCAGGACTTGCCTCAGATTTACTGTGTTTTTCTTCAGTATGAAAGAGTTGTAAATCCAATGCTATGTACCAAACCTTAACTGCTAATAGCTAATTTGGGATACTTATTATTTCAAAACAAAAACATGCAGGTTAGAAAACAAAAGCTATGCTACAGTCCGCAGTGTAAGGCCGCAAAGTTCAGGCAAACACGTGGACACCTCGAGCTAGGCAGCACTCATTTTGTGTGTTCTTGCATTAATGAGCGTGTCACTTGAAAACTAAGGCAGGGAAGCTTGAGCAGCAGTCTGAACGCTGCCATCAGGGCCACTACAGCATTAAACAACGAGAGAAAGCTGACCACACCTAGCTCATGTTAGGAAGTGACACACACCTAAATGCAACAACATGCAAGACTGAGGTTGCGTAGCACGAAGCGCTCACGTGTCTGTGTGAACTAAGTTTGAGGTCCAACTCTCTGTATCCATAGTAACATGTCCTGTTTCTTATACAGGTTGATATCTGTTCATACAAGTGAAGACTGTTTTCACATATATTTATGTTTTGTAACATTAAGCACGCCAAATTTGATCTGAACTGTTTATTGTGGCTTCGTAATTAGTTTTTTTCTTCTTTTGTGAATTCAACACGCTTCCGCAACCTTCCAGCGTTACATCTATTACAGTACAAAATTCCTGTTTCTGCTGATAGGGTTTCCTTGCTGAACTGTTGTGGAGAGATCTGTCCTCAAAGTGGCGTTGCTGTCCACAGGAAGAAAAAAAATACTCACTTGATTTGTGTAACCCACATTGCTGAAAAATGACTGGAATAAAGGACTGCAGATTTTCTCATCTTTCACAGTGGACTCAAGCAAGAGATCAGTCTCTTCACTGCCACTGTCAACCGGTAAAACAATTACTGCAACCTCAATATACATATAGGTTTGTGAGGCCTGGACACACTTGGAAAAAAAAATCTGCACCTATTCATTGGAACCGATTTGCTTTGTGTGTGTACCTGTGTACAGACGCAATCAAAGCCTTTGGTCAGGCCGACACTCAGACACGAAAAGCTGTCTTGCTATTTCCCCCGAGCCAAGATGGATCTTGCTTCAGCATGAGATGGTTTGGTTTTGCATCTTGACTGATTTACTGTAAGTTAGCAAACCAGGAACAGCAGGCTTTCCAAATAACAATACACCCTACAACGCCGAAAATTTGCATTAGTTTCAGCACGACTGATGAACAACAGCGTAACAAAGGGTATAAAGGTGGATGTCAACGCAACGGACAGTCCTCTAAGGGCTTCTTACCTGGTAAACAGATTTACTGTCAGTTCAACAGCACTAATAGAACTGATAACAAAAGAGAACAGTTCGTATAATACACAGGAATTGTTTTTGGAGTCGACAGCTGCTGATGGTTGTACGTGGCCTGGTTGTGGAGGCAGCTGAGGTCCAGTCTATGAGAGGTGTGGTGTGGTTTCACTGTGGCTGGAGGAGACTAGGCACATCTCTCACAAAGTCTCAGCTCACGTTCATTTTCTCTAACTAACGTCCAATGTGTGAAGTCTGACTTTCCTTCCTCCCCTCTTGAATTCAAAGATGATGCTACTTGGAGAGAGGGACAGACTGCTCTGATGAGCACCTTCATCATCACTAGCTAAATCACCCCATCTTACTGTGAGTCCCTCCAGTCTAAAATATCCACTTTAAAGCCTATGTGAGCTCCTGGACTTCTTGTTGTCCTTCTCCACCACACACTTTTCCCTTGGGAACAGGAGAAAAAAAAATTCTGTTTGGACTTGTGGATCAAACAACTTCTTGAGAATATTGGTGTGAAACTAAGATTTCACAAGCAACACTGCCTGGTTAATCTCAAAATCTATCAGGCATCAGGGCAGCCATCTTTTAGAATCGAAACGAGAGCTGGTTAGCTGCAAAAGTAGCAGTGAGACACTACTCCAGGCCAAATTTACCAGCATTTGACCAGCAGGTGGTGCCTTGAGGATTTTTCATTGTCAATAAACAAATTCAATTTCTTCTCTCTCTGTAACATCCATTACAGAACCATGATTCCAATCCTGGACCCTAGACTCACTAAAGGCTTAAACATAGATGCATACTCTTTTTTTTGTGATTTTGTTCCACCACCGCAAACAAAACAAAAAAAAAAAACAGGCTCCCTATTGTCTTTAGTTTACAGCCTGCCTTGAAATCCAGGTCTGTCCCAGGAGTCAGGGCTGGGAGCTGCCTTGGCTATCGGGGTCTGTCCCTGAGGAGCTGGTGTCTGAATCTGAGTCGTCGTCGTTGTGTTCGTCCTCCGCCAGGCTTTTCTCCCGTATTCGCCTGTGGGTGGCGCTGAGGCGAGCCAGCAGACCCTGGTAGTCGAAACGGCCACGCTTTTCGCCGAATGGGTCCTGGGTGGAGGAGACATAGGTGAAACACTCAGCTAAGTTGCTTTAAGTGAGTTCATTGGAGTACAGATGTAACATTTGTTTATGTCACAAAAAGATCTAGATTTATATTCTGTGGTGTATATTAATGTAGTAGTTGTTGGAGCTTCTCACAGAAACAATTGAATTTATCCTCCTCATACACACTGTATCCACAGTGGCACTCACCACTAACTAGTGTTTCCACATTTGACTGAGGCCAAGCAGCCTCATTAGAGCCTCAAACCTGCTCAGTAATTACATACTGAAAGAGGCACCATTGTTTGCTGCTTATACTGTATTATCATGAGCAACTCAATCCAGTCCCCCCATTAAGCTTTTCTTTTCTGTATCTTTCTGTTAGTCTTTGCTGTTCTTTAAATATTGGATAAACAAAAATATTAAATAGTTAAGAAAACTACCATATTGGTCTTAACACATGTCGTTCATACAACATACTTTTGAATAAAGGCTATTTTTTTTTGTTATTAGCAATGTTAGAAAACCACAACGGGACTTTAGATTTCTTACTTCTGAAGCGTGAGCCTAAAGATCTGGTTTTATTTGGCTCAGATCCTCACTGTTATGTTCTGTAGCTCAATACTAGTGCAAGTCTGTTTTCAGTCTAAATATGTTATGATTATTGAACTCATCCTCTGGGGCTGGCAATGGATACTCTAAATGTGGTTACATAACGTGCTTGTGTGGACCTGGACTGCTGCATGAATACACTGCATGAACGGATGGTGGAAACCTTTCATTGAGGGAAAACCTTCCAAGTGTTACAAGAATTGAATATAAAATATATATATATATATATATATATGTATATGTTACAGTATGTGAGGCTTTAGTAATGTGAGTGAGCACCATATTGTGGTACCCAATAACTGTGCACACACTCTTCTGCAGCAGTGTGTTATGTTGACAGCTGTCAATAGTAGTGACAAATGATTGCCAAATATTTTTTTGAGATATGTGATATGGTTCCATCCCTATGTTGTACTATATGTATATTATTCATCTCAAACAAAGACAAATGGAAAATTGAACATACAGATAAGATGAAAATTGAGTAACTATAGTCACCTGCATGTTCTGTCCCTGTAGATGCAGCCTCTCTTTGCAGACTCCCTCATAGAAATCATAATATTCCAGGAAGGACTTTTCCATCACACTCCTAAAAACGCACAAGATGGAAGAAATGAAAACATGTTACAGGCACAAGGAAGAGGAGCTGGACAAATATGCGAGTCTCACCACAGAGCTTCAGGACAGGGGACTTTGCCTTCGAGCATGTCGCACACTGCCACCCTCATGGTTTCATGGCGGATACACTCATTGTAGTTCTTACTGTCTCCTGGGTGGCGTTCCTAAGACACACACACAGAGCAGAGCCTTGTAGTAAGTTAAACAAAGTCCATTAAAAACATGGTGATGATGAATTAGCTGGTATAAGCTCACACATAGTGATGGAACTTAACAGCTCTACAAGGCCTTCCCCATTAGCTGAACTTAATGGCCTGTAACTTTAGGTACAGCCTGCCTGTGTCACTATGTCTAATGTATGTTTTTTCTGCCTCTTATTAATTCATAGGCTGTGTTGGAGAGTAACTAGTTGCATGTCATGGCATTAGGTAATTCAATTACAAAATGAATGTAACTAATCAGACTGCGGCATGATACATAATGCACAGACAGAAGAAAAAAAGTTATTTCAGTTAAGCATTTTCAATTGTATTCCTGTCTGAATGAAGAGATGAGGAAGAATCATATATATTATGATGTATACGGACATTTCACCATTATTTTGAGTGGACATTAAGCCAAAAAGATGGGATCAGCTTTCTCTCGTTGTTTCATGCTATAGTTGCACTAGCAGCAACGCTCAAAACTGCAGTTCGCACTCGCATTTTGTTAGGATCCTCCAAATGACACACTCAACGCAACAAACAGACCTCGGGTAGCTCGAAGCATCTGCGTGTTATGTCAACAATGTTTGGGACCTTAATCTAAATATGCTCAGTTGAACTGTCAGCATGTGTGAAATTTTGGATCTAATTCTCATCCAAATAATCTTGAAGAAGCCATTATTTACACATTTCTAATGGTGACATGGTTCTACCAGGCCATTATATCCATCTCAAAAAAATGAAAAACACTTTTTAAATCGGAATATAGCATCAAGTCAATGAAACTTCTGGGATATTGATGTGGTCATTTAAGTAGCAGAAGGTGTTGTTATTCAGTTTCAGTTGTTTTGGTGTTATTAACGTATGTAAATTAACAACAGGTGCACTAAAGGGGCAACAATGAGACCACCCCCAAAACAAGAAGGGGTTTTGCATTTGACTAGGGTCAGTGTCACCACTGGTAGCATGAGGAGAAACCTGGACCCTACAGAGGTTGCACGAGTAGTCCAACTACCAGGCCAGATCTGGGAGGAGATTCCCCCAGGACACCAGGCACCAGGTCTGACATGTTGTCAGGCATGCATACAAGCACGTGGGGGCCATACAAACTACTGAGTATGATTTTGAGTTGCTGCAATGACATTTCAGCACATTGGACTAGCCTGCCGCATCAGTTTTTCACTTCGATTTTTGGGATGTCTTTGAATTCAGTCCTCTGTAGTTTGATAACTTTCATTTCCATCAAACGATGTGGCATCCTTTCATTCCTAACACATTATCCATTCCATATCAATATACATATCTTGCACTTTTTCCCCATTGAGATCTGATGTGATGTCAAAGTGTTCCTTTAATTTTTTGAGCAGTGTATTATGTACAATGAGCAACGTTGCAACAAACATTTCTAAGAGAATGACTTAGGTTCAACCTCATCTCATTGTCAGGTTGTAGCTGTATGTTATGAACATTGGTGGATGTGGTAAAGAGCCTTAAATAAAAGCTGTAATGATTTCATTGCTAATACAAAGATGTATTGCTGCTGTTTTTCAAGTACCTGTTCAAAGCCAGGTTCATTGTGATAGGGGTTCTCTGTCATCAGAGACTGGATAGAGATGAGGACAGATGAGATACTCTGGGCTGGACTCCATGCTGGGCCTGTCCATGTCCTATGCGCGCGCGCGCGCACACACACACACACACACACACACACACACAGACACACACAGAAGTTACAGCACCGACTTCAAGTTGCAATTGTTTGTCACTATGACAGACAATTCTTTTGGACCAATTTGCAGAAATGTTCAAAGTAAAATGTCCAGCTGCTTTGCTTTACAGTGTGCAGTAAATACAGTATTTAGACACCATTTCTAACAGGGTAGCACACTTTGGTGAAAAACTCATGTTGCGAATCATCTTGAACATATTGTAATTAATGACATATATTAATGATATAATAAATGGTATCACGAGTCTGCTCGCTTGGTTATCGGGGAAAGTGCACAGATTACTGATCATTTTGAAATGTGCATTTCTGGAATCCCTCTTTGCTAACAGTGTACTGTTATGTGCACCATGTCTGTTGCCTGGTAGCACAATATGGAGTCTTTTTATATCTGCGAGGACTTGTATGGTGTGATATATGCAAACTATTCTATTACTATCTATTATTATGTTTTGTTTCAGATTATAGGCTTTTATCCGCCTCTTTACTAGTGAAGACTGTGGCTGTCATGCATTCATCACACTTTTCTCTGTGCTGTTTCTGCGTGATCTAGCTATTTTCATCTTGCATGTTTTACACAGCAGTTCTCTCTGTTGTATACATATAACAGAGGTAGCATGTTATTGTTTTGATGACATTTTTGATCAAAACATGCTAGCTAGGTAGACGCGCCTCAATGTACAAACCAATACAGTACAACAGTCTTAGTTTTGTAAAAAGTGTTGCTATCTTTTCGTTTGAGCTCCTCCTCATCACATCTGCACATGAAAGGAACAAACCCTGACTTACCCCAGGATGCTGAGGCAGACCTTGCCATTGCGGTAGAAGTTGGGGTTGAAGCGCACAGTGTTGTGGCCCGTGGTGATGAGCTTGACTCTGGGTGGGTGGATGGGGTAGTCGGGGGGACAGCGGAACAAGAAGAGGAAGAAACCGCCCTCGTATGGTGTGTCAAATGGCCCTGTGATCAGAGCGTGGATCTACAAATGAGAAGAACATCAAGTGTAAGTGATTTCATGACCTAAAAACTTCACTAGTTCCATGTTTGTTAATCGTGGTTTCCAGTCTGATTTCAACTCTAGTAGAACTGGGAAACCTCAGTGTGGCAACAGTGGGTCACATCCTTTATCCTACAAGTAATTTAGTAACTGCAGGATGTTACAGTGCTCAGATTAACTATCCTCACAATTTTATCAGTTTAGCTTTTCAGCATGAATGTTAATTGCAGATACTGGAAAACTTCTTTCTGGAGCTTTTACACACAAGTCTCAAACTTCGTCAGCAGATGGAGATGCTTAGGTGTCATGGAGACTGCTCCCTTACATGGCCATTATGACAGCTGAGACATCTCCATGACAACTGGACGAACTCCATCTGCTGACAAAGACAGTGAATCCTGTGATGGAAAAAGCTATAAGTGCCACTTAAGGTAATTTTATCACTAGATTAAAGCCACACACTCATTTTTACGTGTCTAAACCTTCATTCAACTGACAGGAATAATGACAGAACTACAAAAACACAAGTTGTAATGAGTCATTGTTTGGGTCAATATTAGGATATATCCCACAAACACTGTCAGTGCCACGTGTGGACAAGCAACAGCAAATCAGCATATTTAAAAACATAAATTCAGCCAAAATAATTTGGCTGAATGCAAATGCAAATTCAGCAAGTTCTCAAAATCCACCCTACCCATTGGTTATCGAGCTACTTTGTGGTTAGGGTTAGAGGATTTACATTGGGGTAGAAAATTCTCATATGGTAGAACAAATCGTTACAACACTGCTAAGTAGCTCCATAGCACATGGCACATGGAAGACAGCATTTCAGATCACCAGTAAACCAAGCAATACATACCACCACTGTCACCTCACTCTACCCAGGTGTACTTTGTTATCCGTGAACTTGGAACCCCCCTCTTTCTTTTAGTTGACTCATACTCTTCCATTGACATTATAATTCAAACTTTTACTATGTGCAATACTGGCTCCAAGGATAAACTTGTCAGGCCATCGATGGTTAGCTTCAACGAGTTAGCATCACAGGAGAACTGGCTTTTGACTGTGAAATTGGCAGAAACACTGTCAGTTGCAGGAAGGGGCCAGCAACTGGTCAACTGACTTGCCTGGCATACTTTTTTTTAACTGTCCTCTGGACTCCTGAGGTCTATCAGATCCCTGGTGAGTTTTATATTTGTTTCAGATTTGAATTTAATCAGGATACAAGACGTATGAAATGTGTAAATGTGGTCATACTGTGAATGCTTTGTGAGATGGGACCCGGCATTTTACCTTGGTCATGTCTTGAGGATCAGGGACAACAAACATCCCTGGTGGAGGTTCTTTGTAGATGGACATGATATCTCTGCAGAGACAGACCGAGAGAGGGACAGATGATGTCAGTAAGTGATTGTAGAGATGTACAGAATCATTTACACTTAAAACCACAACGTCCCATTGTTAAACAGCTTGTCAGTGCTCTTCTGATAAGGGATAAGAGTTTAAATAAATTTTTTCATTTTGTAATGTGAATAAACTGACCTAATAACCTTTTAAATTTACTAAATGTAAGTAAATGCAGACATTTCCTGTAATGTCTTGTCATTTGTAAAGTCCTTAAAGGTTTCAAGTGATGGAAGAAACTTTGTAGAAAGCTTTCACTTTCGATTTTACTCATTCCACTGAGAACTTAGACGTCAGCTCACCTTAAAACACACACACACACACACACACACACACACTTTGGCCATTTTCAAAACTGTTTAGTGACTTGTGAATGCTTGTAATACCTCTTTATTCTCAGGATACACTGCTGCGAAGCCTTTTCGTTGTCCCAGTCTGTACTGAGGGTCGGGTCCCAGGAAGTGGCGTGGATTTGGGACAGGAGGCCCGCTCCTGCCACCCCGGCCATTCCGCTGACCCCTAGCCCAATGCCGGGGAGAGGTGAAGAGGCGTGCACGATCGGCGACACGGCCACGACTGGTGGCGGGGAGCCTGGGGTGAATGTGTTCCCAAGACCGGCTGGTGTAGCGGTGACAGCGGACATAGCGGCCACCGCAGCGGTTAGGCCACTCTGCGCGGCCGCGGCGAGAGGAGGTGAGGCCGGGTTGGGGCTGGAGTGAGCACCGCTGGCTGCCGAGAACCCACCCGGTAAAGAGTTGGCCAAAGTGGGCAGCAGCGACGCTCCGCTGCCCTGGCCGGTGACGCCTATGCCAAGGGCACCGCCGCTGGACTCCTCTCCAAAGCTGTCCGCCATGGCTCTGAAGCTAGCGAGCTACAGCAAAGCCGCTGGTGTTGACTAATTTATAACTAAATGACTGTTCGCGGTGTTGACAGAGGAGTGCGAAGTTACCTCGGCTTGTCTTGTTGTCCAGTGGGATCAGAGAGCAGCCGAACAGGGTAGATGCGAACACAGAGGCGAGGCCACAAAACAAGACATTTCTTCCGACGACATGGTGGCTATTTATCGTTAGCTTAACTCTGTTTTTCTCCAGGCCTTGAAAAAGTATCCAGTTGTCAGCAAAACTAACACCTTGCTTCGGCTTAAGAATGAGTTTACCGGCAAGCTGTCATCCGTTTGAAGGAATATTGTCTCAGAATATTGAGTTTTATACGGACCACATCCTCACTAGTCCATTAGCGTAACGCAACTTCAGGATCTGATTTCTCCCCAAACTACACTGTTATGGTGACACACGTAACATCCGGAATGAACTTTCAAAATAAAACTCCTCTTTACGTGTTTTCTACTGGAAACCACTAGCAGAAGTGGTACAGTGACAAATAAGACATTTCATAGATTGAATCAACGGATTTAATGAGAAAATGTGACAAATATATGCTTATAAATTTCATATTTCCAGTTCAGGACACGCAGCTGAGGCCATAGACAAGGGCTACAGTGGTGAATATACAAGATTTGTCATCCTAAAACTGATTCAGTGTAGTGTAGGTTATCAGACATCAGACAAGTCAATATTAGAAATATACACATCAATAAATAATACTAAGTTACATAATTAAATTTATTTGTAAAAATATGGAGCTTTATACTTTTGCTTTAACCTCCTGGTCCGGATCTCATTTGGATTATAGCATCTAATTAAAGAGTAGAAACACAGTTTTAATTTCATTGATCAGAGTAGAAAAAAAAGGTTTACTTTTAGAGAATTTGCACTTATGAATACACAATTTGGAAAGTATGGAAAGCCTGATCAAGTAAAGTTGATAATGTAAATATATATCATTCCTGCTGTGATCAAGAAAATTTTTCCAGCAAGAAGCAATCACATCTTATTTTAATATTAGAAAAAACATTTTCTATACAGATGAATCAGCTGCATCCAAGATGCAGAGTCAAGATTATCAGATTATCATTAGTAAGTCAATTTATACAAAGCATTGTAGAGGGGACTGCTGGTAGCTCTGAGACCAACACTGTAATGAGGTTAAGTAAATGTGGTATTATTTACCAAATCAAAGTCTATGAGATTTTAGGTGTGATTTTAATGATTTAAGATGGTCAAATCTAAGACATTGAAACCACCGCTTTTGTTAAGTGTTCATCATGGGAGATTTTTTTTTTGACATTTGGTTTAAGAGTCTGATTATCTACAGATAAATATTAGGTGCCATAGTGTCATCTTGAGATGATGTGAGCCTCAGAGCGGGACCCTACCCTCACCCCAACTGTGAATAGTGGCTTCAAGGTGAACACAAGTGTGTCTGTAGGTGTGCCTGATGTTCCTGGAAACAACGCGGTCTAAGTAAGATTTTGTCCAGGCAGCCACTAAATTGCTCATTTGCAGACTCCAGAATAGCTGGTTTTTTCATTTTTACTGTTAGCTCCGTTTTGTGGAAACAACCTGATCACATTCACGTCTGGAAGCAGCCAAGCAGATCCACTGGAGCTCAGGAGTTGGAATTAAGGGTTTTGCTCAAGGGCATCATGCAGCTGTTGATGAAGGGAGGGGCAAGTGTTTCTTTTTTTTCCTCCTTGTACCAACCAGATTCAACTGTCAGTCCAGGTGAGTGAAGCAGCATCCTTGATTCTCTGACCATTAAGATCATGAATGTTTAGAACAGTACAATAGCAAACATATTTAATATTCCACAAATATAAACTACTCAAAACTGTTTGTGAAATAAGCCTGAAATATGTGAGAAATTACTCCTGAGGTCACATCTGGAGATTTGACCACTTCTGAGTTATAATACTAATTGTCCCATCAGAGTTTTTAAACTAATGCAAAAACACAAGCCGTGAATAAATGAAATGACTGATAGAAGCAGAGAGAAGCTGCACTGTGAAACCATCCTGTGTGATCTAGCATGTTCAAAACTAATCTGAATTCTCTCAGCAGCCACTGATTAAATCTATAGGTGTTATGAAAGTAATTTATTTTGAGAATATTCCAACTTTTCTCAAAATAATTCACTCACAATATTCAGTTTATTCTTCTGACTTTAATCCATAAATATTTTAACTGTATCCTTTGAGGAAAAAAAAAAAAAAAAAAGGTTTTTCTAAATTAATCTCAGAATTTTGCTAAATTACTGAAGGGAGATTAACAATTCAATGTCAGAATTTGATTAATTTTGTAATATTGTGACATCCGTTTTGCATCAGGCCTGACTGCATTTAATTTCATGGAATCCAGAACTGGTTTTATTCTGTCACTGCAGTAAGGACTAATCTTAATTTAATGTGGTCCACCACTGAAATGTACAGAACACGAAAGTGTATTTTCTTGGCAATGAAAAACAAAGACTGACTTAAGTTATCCCAACCATTTATTTTGGACAGATTTCAACCGAAGTGAGGTCTTACATAAAACTTCAGAAAAACAAAAAGAAGCGAATGAACATAAAAATGTTGGATTGGAGGTTTGTTAACCTCAGATGTAAATATTTTTCCTTTATTATTTCCGTTGATTGGAATGGCCTATCAGCACGTTCAGAGTTCCCATTCTGGAAACCCCCTCCAGATGGAAGGAAGGGAACAAGGAGGGTAAGGAGACAGGGATGGTGGGAAAAGGGGATAAGTGAAGGGGAGAGAGGTGCAGGTGTGTTTCCACGTTTACATGGCAAACAGGATGAGGAACGCCACCATCAGACAGAACAGACCCATAGCCTCAGACAGAGCAAATCCCAGGATGGCATAGGAGAAGAGCTGCTGCTTCAGGGAGGGGTTCCTGTGGAGGACAGAGGTATGTCAGGTTAGCAGCTAATTAAATGTTGATTTCAACACAACTGCCACGTGTTTAAATGTTTGCCACAAGGTAGCACACAAAACATACATGTACTTTCTGTATTACCACCAATAGATGCATGTTTCATTTAACTAGGAAACAAAGCTATTCTAGAGTTAGAGCAGGGATTGCACTAGCAGAAACGCATTACTTGTTGTGGGCTCTTGTTCCCCACTGTCCTTTATACAGAGAGGCTTCAATCATGCTACTAGAAAAATAAAAGATTTGATACTGCATAAGCCTGCTTATTCTTAGTCAATTTTTAGTTCTAGTTCTTCTGTGCTCATCTTTACAGTGTTGCATTTCAGGATCATATTTCCCTGTATGTGTTGTCATACACATGTGCGAGAATGACAAACCTGAATTAGATCAAATTTGAGCTCAGGTTTATTTCCAGCACCACCTGCCCAGCTCTGCACTGTGGCCTCCAGTACTGTGTTACTCATGAGTGGAATTAAGTAGATTGAAACACTGGAAAAGTTGTGTTTTGATTTAATTTTAACAGAAAACTCAATTCTTCAATTTGCATGAGGCGTTTGACCTATAGATTAGCGATGAGGACCATTTTAAAGCAAATGACAGTGACGTACAGGGCACTGAACGGTACTGTGTTGTGTCATAGCCATAAACACCATCAGTTTGACAAGACGCACTGATACACTCAATTTGATAATCTAAAGGGCTCGTTTGTAAAAATGTTACCTGGCGTAGCCAATGATGAGGCTGCCGAACACTGTTCCGATTCCAGCTCCTGAGCCAGCCACACCCACTGTGGCAGCACCAGCACCGATGAACTTCGCAGCGGTGTCGATGTCCCGGGAGACAGAGCCGGTCTGGAAGGAGCGGGACAGGACTGCAGACTGGCTGACTGGCAACAGAGCCTGGGAGAGGAGAAACAACTACAGTCCATGTCTCTGCAACCCATCAGCATACACAATATTCACCATGTTTGAGATACAGGAGGAAGTAGTGCATTTGATTGCAATTATCAAAAAGAAAAAACAAGCAAACAAAAAAACATTGTTTTATTACATTAAATACAATAAATGTTATCCTGGGATTTATTATGAGTGTTGGCACTCATAAAAGTCAGTTCAAACAATGGTTGAAAGGTGAAAGGACAGACCTGCTGCTCCACTGTGACTTCAGGTCTGTTGAACAGGGAGACTGAGACTGGCCGGGCGAGGACTCTGGACCCCCCACGCAGCTACAGACAGACAAGCAAACTCAGTAGAACTAGATACTCTGGAAAACTATATTAATAGTACTTCCACCGTACATTATCTTGTTACATTTTAAAAGAACAAAACTGGAAATAATCCCCCACAGGTACTCAAAGCACATCAAAATCAAGTGAAACTATGCCACTGTAACCATGTCAACCAGTCCTCGGAAAAAGAACCATTATACAAAAAAGATAATAGTGTTGTGATGCTAACAAAAAAAATCTGGAAGACTGATGTTGCAACACATTTTTGGCGTACGTGTTCTTATCTGCTAAAACCAAGAAACGTATAGCTGTGACCCCTGTATACATGTTACAGCTTTGATCTGTGTGATTTGTCATTAGTGTTAAATACAAATCCTCACATACATGAAGCTGAAACAGCCCCAGAACAAAATTCTGGCATTTTGCTTTAAATGTAACTAATGAATACAGATGCATGTAATATTTCTTGAAATAAATTCATTTCTAGAAAGTCCTGGATGTGTTGAGGGGGGGGAAAAAGCGTGCCAATAATTTATGTTCTTATTGCCTACTACTTTGGGTGTGAAACAGCCTCTTACGAAGCAATCTCAAGATTGAATGTGAAAGAAAGTGATATTTAGTCATTGTCGACTGTATTTCCTGAGGAGGCTCAGGTCCTTTAACATCTGCAGTTTTATGAGTCTGTGGTGTCCATTGTCATGTTCTTTGCTGTGGTCTGCTGGGGCAGCAGCTTGAAGGTGACAGACACCAACAGACTGGACAAATTAATCAGGAGGGC
>JAUMHL010000029.1:2115831-2125858 GCA_032362345.1 Sandelia bainsii | reverse complement strand
TGAACGGAGAGCTGCTGTAACATGCCAAAATAATTTCCCTCTGGGATTAATAAAGTTTTTTGAATCTTGAATCTTATGCAGTGTGCTTAAGTACAGGTAACATACACTATAGATACTCCATTTTCATGAAAGTGTGAGAGCCAGGCTGAAAACATTTGTCTCACACTAAACACACACAATGAATCAAGGGAATATAAAGTAATTAATCAGTGCACACAATTTAGTAATTTAAGAGCACCATTTAGTTTTTTTTTTAAAACTCCATGCCATCTCACAGGCTCTGTACGTTTCAGCTCTAATACCATGTCTTTAAACTCTGTTGGCCCATTACATGCAATGCTACTAATGAGCAAACAGGTAACCATCTTCAAAAGTGTCAGATGTAAATATGGAGCCTTGTCCTCTGCACAACTCCTATGACTGAGATGCCCAACATATTGCAAGGTCAGCTGACATGGAAATGTCAGCAAGTGAGCTTGGATCAAACAGCCACCAAAGGCAACAGTTCCAACAGCGTCCTTGAAGTCAACCGAGCATAAAGTTGCCCTTTAGAGTCGCTTTGCTGAAATGTATGATTTTGGGTTCCACAGATGAGTTTATAAACTTCTACAGAAGTATTTGCTGGACAACATCCATACTACAAGTAAAGGATTTGTAATTTAATACGGACTGTCACGCTGATAATTTAAACTATTTATGATAGAGAACTCAAACACCTCCGATAACATAGTTGAACATGTCTGAAGATTATTATTTCACCCAAAGTATAACAGGAGACGTACCAGGGCAGGAGAAGTGACAAACTTAGCGCAGGCATACATGGCTGGAACCTGAAAAGACAAAAAACATTTTACAACTTTATTGAGTGCTTTTGTAGAGTCTCTGTAGTTGGACATGCAACCTATTTGTATCCCAGTTAAAGGCTGCATGTTCACAGTAATTAAATGTTGCAGGCCTGCAAACATTCATTTCAAGAAAGGTTAACCAAAAAGTGGTTGACAAGTGTGTACACATCATTCCACTTCACATGGAGAGAGGGGCTTTTACTTTATAACTGACTTGACCTGTCAAGAATATGAATACATGAGGACTCAGTGTGTAGCTTTGCACTACTCCGACCTGCAGCTTTGGCAGCTACACTAGCAAAGCTTCCTTACATTCATTTCTGGGTCGAAGTACACACACGCGATCATAAGCAAGTTCTCAATGCCTAAAGTCATCCAGCAAAATGATGTTTACAGAAAGAAAGTCCGGGATCATACAATGATCATACCTGGCAACAAACTGACTACGGAGGAGTGCAACTCTGGTTTGTTGGTCCTGGGCTGCTCAACTGACCGAGAAGCTAATCCAATTGCATAGACTACTTCAAGGATCAGCTCTGGATAAACCGCTACAAATCCACACATGCAGCAGAATGAATGGTTTTAACAGTCCTACGTTCACAGTCTAAACTGACATTAGCTGTAGACGTTTCTGCTTTGATGCTTACCTTACGCAAATATCAGCCTTCGTGCAAGCATCAGTATGATTTTAACCAAAGATCAGAAGCAAGGCTAGCATGCAAGTCAGTTTCACTTGTTAAGATATGGGTCTGGTCGCGGGAGCTAAGCTAAGTTGCTAAGCTAAGCAGCCTGCAGTTGTGAAGGTCAAAAATGAGCCGCAGGCGGTCACATGGGGCCTGGACAGCAAACACGGTGCACTCCCTGCTAAAACAAATCTATACAGCAATAGTGCAATAACTAGGTCCGACGTGACAGAGCAGGTATCCGTCAGGGGTGTCCTTGCAGCGGCCGACTCACTTGGAGTACGGTAGGCCTTGTGTCAGACATTTTACGTTCAATAGACTGTCAACGCAGCCTGGCCGCGCTGTGACCGGTATAAGACACGCTGCTTACACAGTAATATCACAGCAGCTGACAGAGACTCAGTCTTCCTGTTCCTACTGTACCGTTTTCCTCTTCGTAGATACACAGAGGACACAAATGCTTATCGACACAGAAGTCAATCCAAAGAACTAAGCCATTGAATGGCCGACCTAGCTAGCTAACTTAGCTAGCTAATGCTAGCAATGACCGCAAGATTTCCAGGCGTCGCCTGACAGCTCGTACAGACAATAGTTTAAATACCAGACACACATGCATTTTAAACAACACAAAGTTACTGTAAAGGAAGTATGGAAATTAATTAAGGACTAAATTACCGGTTTGGTGCGGCTTTCGGAGGGTCCGGGATTAGCTGCTCTCGCTCACAGCGGCAGTCAATGAATGTAGAATGAGAAACACTGTCACCTTGTCATTTATAAACTCGACACATACGTCCTAAATGTTCATTGGTCAACTCGAAACTTCCTTTATTCATAATTGGCTCATCGCCATGTTATGTCCGAGTTTGCAGCCTATCGCAAAGAACTTTCTTGAACTACGAGGTTTTTGATTGGTCGGACGCCTGATGAAGGTGGGACTAAAGGAACTTTCATTAATTCTATTGGACAGTATTGCCGGGAACAGCAACTTTACGAGGAGCGACCTTACAAAGCACATCCAGTGCCCTATGTCGGTATTGGTTAGTTTATGAAAAGTCCCGCCTACGGAAAAACGTTATATGTGGTAAATGTTAAGATATATTATTGAGCTATGTATACCTCAAAAATCAGCTTTTTAAAGATTGCTTTTATTGTGATGAAACCTGAATAGGCATACTTTGTTTTCAAATATTCACTACACATTCATGTGGTTATGGCTTAGTTGGTAGAGCAAATCATCTTCAAACTGTGATTTGACCCCTGGCTCCATCTGCTTACATGTATATTCTGGGTATTAAACAGGTATTGATGGGTATCTTAAATTGCATTCAAAACTAACTGAATTTTAAGGGAGTCCATCTGATATGTGTTGAGATATCTTAATTTAGACAGAAATAGAAAGTGTTGGACAGACTGACCAACTCTGGCATCCCCAGAGGCCAAGGATACTGTGGTTAAACATCTGAGAGTGAATGGGACAAAGAAGGACAAGGAAGGACTAAAACAAGATGATAGTAGTAGTAGTATAGATGGATGCAATGTTATGTAATTACAGTGAGAGCATGGTGACTGATTACAGTAAACACAGTGAGAGACAGATACAGACATATGGATACAGACAGGCCAGAAGGAAGTGAATGTGTTTTGTTTTACAAGTGACAGGTGTATGAAATGATCCTCCACTGTAATGTGCATGTATGTGCAGTATGTGGATAGTGAAGGTGTGTGATGCATTGTATGTGCATGTGTTTCTGTCCTGCTTGTTTCTCAACTATCCTGCTGCCCTACCCACACCTGGATCAGGCGTGTTCAGTCAATCAGAAGCTGTAAGTGTAGGGATGGTTGGAAAACAAGCCGGACAGTGGCTCTTGAGGACTAGGCTTGGCCCCTAGTTTAGGGTCATGTGTGCAGTATGTGTGTTAAAGGTGCTGTGTAGAAAAGTTTAGTGGCATCTAGTGGTGAGGTTGCGGATTGCATAACATGTAGGAAAGCAAAGGTCCCCAGCTGGACTCAAACTGGGGACATTGCGGTTACGTGACATGTGCTAACAAGGTGCTCTGTGGAACTCTTTTAATGTGAAGGCGCACCAACAGGAAATGGTTACTGTTTGCATTCCTGCACAAAGAATAGATAGATAGTTTGCTAGTTTTCTGTTTAAAAGTATGGCAGGTTATGATCAATCACTGATAAATATCAGGTTCTTAGGAATTGAATTCTTTGTAGAACGTACCAATAGTCTAGTGGTTTTGGCGGATACCACATAAAAACAACATCCCTGGTTTGAGTTTTTGTTGCATGTCGCATCTTCTCTCTCTCCCCATGTTTCCTGCCTGCTTTCTACTGTCAAACTATTAAATAAAGGCTCAAAATACGCCCCAAAAAAATCTTTACAAAAAAAAAAAAATACATATACAAAAAAAGAAAAAACAATCTTCTAAAATTAATCTTCCAAATACTGCTGTGCTATTGTGTCACTAAATTCAAGCTTCTACTCCAACATCAAAAGGCAAAATTCCCTTTGGTTTGTCTGTTCTGGGCTACCGTAGTCTCTGTCCAAGGAGTCCTGCTCACTAGTAGATATAAAAGGCTCATTCTAAGCTAAACAAAACACAATGATTTATTTGCAGGTAATTGGCTTGGCTTTAACTATGTGGCATCAGACCTGAAAGTACAACTAGAAAATAAAGATTTTTCTGTTATTTTCACTACTTCTGTATAGGAAAAAAAATCAACCTTTGTATCCTTTTTTTTGGTTTTATTTTAATATTCCCATAGACAACCATACCCTTCCATTCTTCATTCCTCCATTCGACCCATTATTAGACCCTGTGACCTCTGACCTCTGCTGAATGTTGTCCACATAGTAAATACAGCCTCCTCCACCTGTGCACCCACTTCTGCTTCCTCCAGATGAAAACGTCAGCGAAATGCTAAAAACCTAAATGTAAATAATTCAGCGGCGGTTTACTAGCTCCACTCAGCGGAGGAAGCAAGCTGTTAGCTGATTTATGCTTACCATGCTGTTGGCTGATTGGCTGATATCAGACCAAGGCCTGCTCATAAATATTCATTATATCTTGTAAAGAAAATTATGGATTCCTCTTTGGCAGAGAAAGAGACAGACAGAGCTCATTCAGTAACACTCCCTCCAGAGGGAGCCAGAACACAAGTTTACTGCATGTTTCAGCTGTGTGAATTTAGTTTAGGTGATTTTATTTATTTATTTGTATTTTTAAATATATAAGTAATATAATACTTGTACCATGTATGTTTCATGTTACTGTACTGAAAACACAGTTTGCTTAAGGGTTTCTCTGATTCTGAGAAGAGTGTCTGATGACCTGTTTTGAAAAAAACTCACTGAACCCCTTGATGATGCTTCATGATGGAGCTGACATCAGCACCCGGCGCTTCCCTCAGCTGTTGCCTTCAAACATCAAGATGTCTTCAAGACAGCTCTTGAACATAAAAAAAATAGTCTGAAGGAAAAAGATGAGCTAATGATCCAAAAGTAATAACAAATATACTGACAAATATTTGCTCTTTATTGAGGGATGATAACTATCCAGGAATAGTCATAAGGGAAAAAAAGACAGTTTGCCAGGAGCTGTCTGAATATGACACATTTTAAAAGCAAAAATAAAACAAATTCAGTATATGCACATTGTCATTTTTATTATTTTAGTTATTAATAACTCTTTGTTATACCATATGATATATTTCTGTGTGTGTTCATTTAAGACAGGTTGACAAGAGGCAATTTTATTCAATAGTAGACTATTAGTATGGTGATGGTGACTCAAGTGGTCATTGAGTGTCATTTGAAACAGGAAACAAAGATACTCGTGGCTACCAGCCTGTGCAGCATGATGCTACATGTGGTGCTCTCAGACAAATTCGATGCAGATTTAATCTTCCCCATTAAGTCTGAAATTGACCAAACACGAACACCCAGCAACTTGCTGGTTTATGATCTTTTTCTGTTCATCCCACAAGATCTTGTACGAGTGAAAATGATTGTACTACTGTTGGACACAGAGTGTAGGGAGTTAACAGGACAGCAGACAGCACTTGCTTCCACACTGTGCAGCCCACTGCTCATACACAAATGTTTCTGCTCAGTCCGCTCAGACTTCTCTTGGCTCTGGAGAACTTTTACAAATTACAAACAGTAATAACTGACCTGCCAACAGTTTTACAGACATTTCTTTTATTTAATGTCGTCTGTGGGGAAAAATTACTTTTGAGCCAAAGGGGCCTTTATCTTGCAGTACTGCAAGTAGACACTGGGACAGATTGGTGGAAAGTGTGGGTATCTGTGTTATATCCAGCTCTCTTAATACATCCATATGTTAGTCGTCAGTCCCCGCCCACACATATATTACACCAATCAAATAACACTGATGTCATATGGGACTTAAAAAGTGACGCCCAATTGAGAACAATAATACAGAGAGCACAGAAATAAATCAAACTTGATGTAACTAATTTTCCTGTTTTTCCACAGAGGCAGATGGATAAAGCTCTCCTTCCCTTTACTATCCAGACATATCCAGGCAACACACACACACACACACACACACAAACACACACATACAAACACACGAGAGAGAGAGAGAGAGAGAGAGAGACTGCCATCTTCATTAGCACTGAGTGCCAATGTGACCCCTGGATTTATTGGCAGACAAAGGCAAAGCATGTAAACGCACACAGCTACACACACACACGCACACACACACACAAAAACATCTCCTCAGCATTTCACACCACAGTAGCTTAGTAATAATAACTAACCTCAGTGGGATCAATAGAGTAGAGACAGATAAGTCTGGTTAAAACACACACACTTTCACATCTTCACCATGCCGGTCTGGGCCACGCTCAGGGAAGACGGACAGCTGCATTCACACCACAATTAATAACATTTATGCAAAAGAGTGTGATGGAAACATGGCATACTCCACATTACTCCCTTCCTCCCTCAGATCCATCCATCAGATCTCTGAAGTGCTTCTCCCGTTTACGGTGACATGATTCTGTAGTGTATATCCCAGCATGCAGTGTGCAAGATGCAGGTTGTACTCCGGACATGTTGCTTCTGTTGTCTAGACCTGCTGTAACTGCACACACACCTCAGGATGTTTCGGTTGGTTAACAACAAACTTGAACTGATAACGGGTGTTAGTGGAACAAAAACTACATTAACACTACTATTTTTTATTGCAGAAACATTTGCATTGCATATCATGTGTATGGTTTGCCTATTTATGCATGTTTATTCAAGCTCTATCATTATTACATGAGCTATGGCAAGTTCATTGAACTTTTTCTATATATATGTGGGCCTTCTGTCTATACTGAGTGTGTGTGTGGGGGGTGTTCTAATAAACTCTTTGCTGATAGCTGTTGAACTCTGATGTCAGCAGACATTGAATATCACTGTTTAATAAACTGTGCTAGCAAGACAAACCCCTAAATAGTCCATTTATCAGTCCTGAGCTGGAATAGTCCCATTCATACAGTGTTTCAGTGTAGCACATATTAGACATGCATTAGTCACACGCTGAGACATTTTAAGGAAGAACCTACCAGTACTGGAGCCGATTGACTGTGAATAAGATAACATTAGCTTTTCTTCATAACACATTCTGCACGACAAAGTGATATTTGCAACTATAACTTTCGGAGTGAGGCTCACCTTTCTAACCAATCAGAGAATTTCATAGATCTGTTTGATTAGTAAGTTGTGCAGCTTGCTATTTATTGTGGGCGGAGCACGGTGGACTGATGCTAGTACTAGCTAAAGTTGCAGATTGTAGCTTTTATGTTGGACACACATCACTGCAACAATGAAAGTACATCTAAAAATACAAAAAAGCGTGATAGGACTCTTATACTCATAAGTGTTTTAGTTCATTATTACAAGGTTAAAAAACTACTTACCTGAATGCATACTTGCTGTGGAGAAAGTAATTTTTTAATTTTAAGAGAAAGAGAAGAGAATTTTTCTGCTTAATGAAAGATGTGCTTGTATTAAACGGTGAGCATGATGTAATACTGATACTTTCTACAGTCTCTCAGTATTACATCATGCTGGCTCACTGCTTGAATTACTGGAAGACTTAGATGGAACAGGGCTGATGTTAATGTTATTAAACCTTAAGCAATGGGCCCGCCCTCACCTGTTGGGGTTGAGAGCGACTCAGAGCTGGAGAATGTTGGTCAGCCACAGCCAAAACAACACAAAAGGTAGATCATACCCAGCTGGACCACCCTGGAGCCCCCTTAACGGGCCTCAATCTCACCTTACTGTTGATGGTCCATTCCGCAGACCGGTTAGAGTAACTATGCTGTAAATGTTGTGGCTGAGCAGTGTGTGCATTGGTCCATAGTAGTTCACAGCTTTTAACCTTACTTTCATCAAAGTATGATGAAAGTTTGATGGTGCTTCACTGTTTGAAAACAAAGAAGTGTCTCACCTGTGAAGCCCATCACCTAGTCC
The DNA here is from genome assembly GCA_032362345.1 of Sandelia bainsii. NCBI lineage: Eukaryota > Metazoa > Chordata > Actinopteri > Anabantiformes > Anabantidae > Sandelia > Sandelia bainsii. The sequence goes on along the minus strand of JAUMHL010000029.1, from coordinate 2,117,831 downwards.
TGAATCAGGCTGAGCATTTATTTTAATTGCTGAAGGCAAAAAAACAAAAAACAAGCAGCAAGTGAAGTCTACAGTTAAAGTGAAGACAGCTGCTGTAAGAGCCTGGCAGAGCATCATCAAGAAAGAAATTCTAGCATCGAGTGGTGGGTCTGTGTGTTCCAAACTTCAGGCAATGACTGCAACCAAGAAAGAAAACTGATTATTTAATTTATGGTTATGTTAATTTGTCCAAATACCTTAGTGTGAGTGTAATATTATGGTTGTATAATTACAAATTTAATTGACAAATCCAAAAATGGAGAAGATTATGTCGCTGTTACTTATGCACAGACTGTCTTTCTGTATCTGTGTATTAACATTGCTGTTGTCTGCGCCTGCTTGTGTTTGTGTACATGAATGTGTATGTTCATGTGGTGCTTATTACACTGCCTCTGCATGTGTGTGTGTCTGTGTGTATGTGTGTGTGTGTGTGGTGACTGTGAGGGAGTTTTACAAGCAATCTCTTTACTGCTTTGTGTGGTGCACACCTACTTTTACTACCCTACCACAGTGAAGAAAGAGCAGAACATAGAGTCTCTCTCTCACACACACACACACACACACACACACACACACACACAGGCAGTTGCAGTAAGCGCCATGTGAATGATATGGGCTGGTTGGTTTGGTATTGAGTTCTCTCCAGCTCAGTTTATGAGGAAGCTGCACTGAAGGGAGGGGGTGGTGGTGGTGATGGGGGATTGGGGGTGGACAGAGACATTAGTTTAATTGTCCTCATGGTCTTTCTCGTGTACAGTGCACAGCCTCTTATCCACGTACAGCGAGAAAAGATTATCTTCACTTATATCACTAACATCAGAGTCAAATATAAGCCATGACCAAATATATATAATAAAGATGTCATTAAAGGGCCAGTTCTCTTTAAATACAAAAGCATTATAATGTTGCTCACACAAAACAAAAAACTTTTTGTTGGGCTCTCAGAAATTGTGATTTATTTTTTTTATTTTTTATTTTTTATTAAAAAACTAAACAAAAACGTAACTACACACTAAAAATCACTGGGTTAAGAATTAAGTATATTATCAGCACAATATTGGGGTAACTTTATCTAGTGAAACTGACTTATTGTTAACCATCGCAGATGTGAAACAACTCATTACCCAGCAGTACCCAGGGGTACTTGTAATAATGTAAACTTGTTATTGTGTCTGAGACACTTGGTGAATCTTAACCCTGTGATTTGTTGCAGTCCTAGTACTCTGGACCTCAGTGTTAACAGATACCTTCACAGCAGAATTAGATATCGTGGAAAAGGTCTGTGGTGTTTCAAGATCCACCGACAAGATTGGGGTCGTTCTCATGTTTGTGCAATTTAACAACATGCATGTATTAGCTGAAATCTAGTTTCACCAACTCTGGTCATGTCCTCATTACTGTAAAATGAAGAGGAACATCCTGAGCTGGACATGAGAACTAAACCATAGAAGTTAAGAGTCCAGAAGTAAAATCTGACATCTGACAAATTTCTTCTTAATAGAGATAATAATCGTCTCCAGGTTACACTGCTACCCACACACACTAGTGAGTGCTGCAGGCTTTAACTGGTTTACATCTCACCACATTACATCTCACCACGTTACATCTCACCACGTTACATCTCATCACGTTACATCTCATCACGTTACATCTCATCACGTTACATCTCATCACGTTACATCTCATCACGTTACATCTCACCACGTTACATCTCACCACGTTACATCTCACCACGTTACATCTCATCACGTTACATCTCATCACGTTACATCTCACCACGTTACATCTCACCATGTTACATCTCACCACGTTACATCTCACCACGTTACATCTCATCACGTTACATCTCACCACGTTAATTACATCTCATCACATTACATCTCATCACATTAATTACATCTCACCACATTACATCTCATCACATTACATCTCATCACATTACATCTCATCACATTACATCT
>JAUMHL010000029.1:2100710-2115731 GCA_032362345.1 Sandelia bainsii | reverse complement strand
ACGTTACATCTCACCACGTTACATCTCACCACGTTACATCTCACCACGTTACATCTCACCACGTTACATCTCACCACGTTACATCTCACCACATTACATCTCATCACATTACATCTCATCACATTACATCTCACCACATTACATCTCTAAAGAAGCTAAATGACGACCGTGGCTGTAGTTTTTTGTATCAGTTTGCCTCACAAACACACACTTTCAACAACATTTTGACTGGAAATGAAAAAGAAGGATTATACTGTAGTGACAATGAAGTGAGATCATGTGAGAGGATCGCTGAATCTAAGAAAGAAAGGCCCTACATCACTTTCACTAACAGCATCATACTTTACTATATCGTATGTTAAACTGTTTCCTGTTTAAGCCTTCTGATGTGTGTTCATTAAGCATTTGGCTCATTTATTGGTGCAGCTTACCATGGTGTGATATTTATGTTGGATGTGGTAGTGTGTGAGCTTTATGTGAGATTAATGCGTATGTGTGTGTGTGTTTACAGGTCCTTCATGTGGCTTTGTGGTTTACGGCATTCTCCAACACAAACTACCGTTCGTCCAGTAAAAACTTAGTTCCTTGCATCATTTGACCTTCATTGCCACAGTAATTAGCACCAAAATACCACAGTAGTACCTCATTCCTTTTTTTTTTTTTAAATACAGTGACTACAGCACGTGAGTGAGAAGTTACTACAGTGTGAGTTATGATCAAGGGCCTTCGAACACACTGACAACTGCTGCACTCAAACCTGTAATCTGTCATAGTATAGTTTGATCAGTCTGGACAGAGAACATGTTACTTTTCCTCTGTATGGAATAATAAAGTATGATAATAAATTGTATTTTTATTTAATACAGACAATGCCTAATACACCAGAGAAAGGTAAAAACTGTAGCCCCTCGGCCAATCTCAGCACTACTGAATGTCAGTTTGTTCTACCCAGCCCTGTCTCTGCTGTCTGCTACACTCCACCATGCTCTCCACGGCCATTCAGGTATTAGTCATTTTCAGATTACAATAAATAAGACGCAAAACTTACTAATCAAAGACAAATTGTTGAAATTCTCTGTTTAGTTGGAAGGATGAGCCTCGCTCGCAGTGAATCTCTGCACCACTGTCAGGCTGTTCTGATAGTCTGGGTCACAGGAGGCGTTGACAGCACCTCTCCACAATACGATAAGCTCAGGAATGTGTTAAAAGACTTTTGAAAAGTTACATGCTGTAGCTTTAAGAAAGTAAAAATTTTGCTCTCTGATTTGTGACATAAATATAGGACGTGACACTGGTGGAGAGAACATTTACTCAACTACTCTTCTTCAGTTCATTAATATTACTTTATACTTTTACATTGCAGAGGGAATTATAGTACTATTTACTGCTTAATTTTTAAAATAACAGTTATATTTTCTTTAATATTTTTAAATTAAGACGTTATATAAAAAACATATGATAAGCCAAAATACCTGTGTTGTTAGAGATGAAATTTATGAAAATCAGTTAAATCAGTTTTCAGTGGTTTTGGCATGTGGCAGTTTATATAAAATTGTGTCTAGATAGGGACCATGTGTCTATGAGTTGTGTACAGTTCAATTACAAGAGGTATTTCTCCTCTAAAATTTTCAACTTACTGTAAATATCCAAGATTTCACACACAGAAAATAAATCAATAATAAGAATAGATAAAACATCTTTTGCCCCATAAATCATCTCATAACCCTCCATATTTATCCCTGGGATAAATCTTTGGAGAGGTTGACAATTGAACTAACTATTTAATGTGTTTTTAGCTGTGGTGACATAATTGCAATAATAATAATTAATTAGCCAATTTTAAAATTGCAACATACCCCTGAAACACTGTACTATTGTTTGCTGATGTTGGTTCTCTGTATGTCTATGCAGATATTCCATTAAATAACAGCTACAGTTTCCAGCTACAAGTCCTTTATATCATTAGCAATGTCTACACTGTATTTCTGCACAATTTGATGTTATAAAATCTGCTTTTCGTTCAAAAATAAGGACATTTCTAACAATCCCCAAACTTATAAATGGTTGTGTATATAGAATTCATCAAGGAAATGTTTTAGTTCCCATTTTCAAAACCCTTCACACACTTTTCTCTTTACCTACACACAGCTCAAAACAACAATTATTTCAACATCCACATTGCACTGATGCAACCAAAACACAAATGCTAAAAAAAGTTCAAAATGTATTATCTTTAGAGAAGCTTTTAATTGTCTTTTACTTTTTTCATGAACTAAGATTCCATTGCAAAATAGAAAGAATGATATGTCTTTACTACCTGAATTGCGCTACAATTTTCAGAAATGAATTTGAAAGAGTGCAAAGAATTTCTCTGTAGGGTTGGGTTTTATTAGACGTACCCAACCCTAGAGAGGAATTATTGTCTGGATGTTGTAAATTTCAGTGTTATATTATGTTTTAATGTAAAGCTATGTAGAAAATGGAGTGTAAACTGTATAACTTCTAGGTAAAGATGACTGGGTGTTAGCATCAGCTTACTGTATCAGCTTATAATTGACTTAACCTATAACTCAAGTTGGGTGTTTTATGACATTTTTCATATCTGCTTCCACAATTCTGGCACATACTGTGCACTGGTGACTGGGTGCAGTACAACAAGTCGACAACAGGTGGCAGTACAGATTTGTCGAAGCCCATGATGTGAGGGATGTCAGTGGGAGGACTTGGTAGCAGTGCAGGGAAGGGCTTGCATTGCTGTGGGTTTTCTTGTTGCTTCAACGTGGACTGTCTGAACCTGTCTTCAGTTTACTGTCCATACAGGGATACTTATAGTCTGACACATACATAAAGAATCACAAGCACAGCAGATGATGAACAGTAGTTTTTCATTACTCAGCTCGTGTAGGCAGCACTTTGTTCAGCTGAATTTGTTATGTTTAAATGCACCAGTGCGGTGTCACATCACTCATGGCTTCTCATGCTTAAAAACATGATGGATGCTCAGTTTCATCTTGACTCCAGTTCCTGTTCTTCTACAAAAATGAAAAGAATGACAAAAACAAACAATAAAACACAGCATCAAAATATTTCATACTTTTCACTTTAATGCTTCTTATGTGTAAACACTTTTAAAACTGCATATATTGCTGATTGTGTTTTATATAACTCATCATCAATCATTACGGAAGTGGGTGCACATGCAGAGGCCTTCTAATCCCACTATTAGCCATAAATGGACATATAGGCACACTAATTTGCTTGTTTGCATATCTGTCACCAATCAACCTGCATGTTTATGGACTGTGGGAGGAAACCAGATCACCCAGAGGAAACCCACAAAAGATACAGGTTCCTCATTATCACAAAAATGTAAAATGGAGCAGATAATTCTGTCAGTTTAATGAAATTGTAATTGGTTCAATCAAAGCTCAGGAAGAATGAGGCCAATTCATTTGAGTAAAAGAAATGTTTGACTGAAGTCACACCATTCATTTTAAATAGTGTATGTCCACATTTATTACTGATGACAGATTCGTTTCCCCTGGCCTCTTTTTCCTCTGGAGAGCACCTCCATACCATCACAGATGCTGGCTTCAGCACCTATTACTGGTAACAGTCTGAATTGTCTTTGTTGTCTTTGGCAGGTCAGTCAGTCACCTCCAGCAGTGCATAAAACCAAATTTGGTCACACAATATTTAAAGTGAGTTTGTAGCAACATTTAGAGGTGTATATACATTTGATTAGGGTCAGAGCTTAATTATTTGAAGATGCATTAAACCAGTGATTAGTTAAGGTAGATGCAACCTTCTTTTTTACATGTGCTGTCATAACACTAATCTCAACCACAGCCCAATAATGACACCATCCTTAATTTACTGAAACTGGCCCTAGTCTCTCACACTCCCTAACAGTAGACTGGTGTACCTGCAGGATCCATTTAGAGTACTGCTCTGTGAGCTAAGAGCAGCTGACAGTGGCACCTCTCTGAACATGGAGCTCTGTGAAGCTCTGCACACCTGTGGCTGAATGCAGACCAGCAGCTTTTCCTCTGCTGCGGTTTGACTCCTTTTATGTTCACTTGGTTTAGCAGTCGATCATGTAACATCTGCTTTTACTCGACTTTTAATAACTGGGACTTTAAATGTAACGAAGTACAATACTTGAGACAAATCAATCTTAAGAGTACAAACCTTGAAGTACTGGTAAAAACATCCTTGTAATTCTTTGGTTATTTTACTTATGCTGTGGTCATCTTCAGTCACATGATGAGCTTGGCAGTTTTCAAAAATTGATCACCTATGTTAATGTTGGGCTCAGGCTACATCCTGTATGAAGTAATTTACATCCAGCATGTTTTACATCCATGTTTTGTAACTTGCAGTCTTGTACAGAGAGTAAGCATATGGCTTGTTACCGCCACCTGTAGATGAGTGTAACAGCGCCATTGATAGGACAGCGTGCATAATCAGTGTGTGTGTACACATCTGCATCCTTGTGCATGTACAAGAAACTAAACATCTCTATAGTTCTACAAGAGTTCTTAAAGTCTGGAACCTTTAAATTTAGTGGAAGCACTTAAGTATAAAAACACACTTCCAGCTGTTACTCATTTGCTGTGGGGCATCTCTGTTGTTTCTGGTTTACATTTCTGTGCACAAAATGAGGAATTTAAGAGGCACACAAGCACAAACACATGACACATTCGCTCACACTGTTTCACTCTTTTCTCCCTTATGAAGTCGACCGCACATTTCTGCTCTAGTTACACTACAATTGGTGTGTAATTGAGTGTTGACCACACATCACTGGCTCCATAAAGCATTGTTAATACAAACCGTAAGCTCTCTCTAAACCCGAAATATATTTCTGTAATTGTTTTTGTACAAGCATGGGTTCATTTAATCGATGCCTACCAGATATTAAAGACAGAAATTGACAAAGACTACATTTGAATTGTAAATGAAAACCTACAGATGTGTTTTCACCAGAAAAGTTCCTGGTACTTTCTTTTCCCAGGAATGAACCAAAAACGAAACAGGTACTTTCTCTTTGATGGAATTGTGAGTTGCATTTCCACAGCAGGGCCAAAGCCCCAGAAAACATTAGTGAATTATTATCCATTAACATATCACAAGTGCAATGTTCAGTCAATATCTACATGTGCAGCAAGTTTTTGAAAGTACATTCTTTGTAAAATGCTGTGTGGTATTTGAACAGTCACTAATGTTCAACACTGCAGGCCCCACGGAATAGTTGCTGGACCTTGTCTTCTCCCTGACTTTGATTTGTTGCTTGTTTTATACCTGACTTGTAAGTCCCTTAGAATATCAGCATCTGCCAAACACCTATATGTAAATGTAAATGTAAATGTACAAAAGTAATACCTGACCAATGACTTTTTTTAAAACTACACCCCAGGAACTAAATGTAGACCCTGGTTCCTCTGGTGGAAACACAGGTATAGTGACTAAGTTCCTGAAAAGGTTCCTAGTCCCCATGAATAGCTCCTGGAGTGGAAACCATCCAAGAAAGTTGTAATCTCAACTGTGGCAAACAGGGCAAAGTTCAAATGGAATTCTAAACATTTGGGTACTTTTTTCCAAATGGAAACCTCAAACTGAAAGGTTTTATTCTAAAATGAGTATGAATCGTTCTGGATTGTCAGTACGAATACTGTAGAAAGCTAAACCAACATACACTTCTTACTAAAAATGAATTAGTAAGTAATGTGTTGTCTATAGCTCTTGCTGTGTATTTACTGAACTGATCAATACAGACTGCCTACCTAAAAAGACTCCTGGTTATATGAGGTTCAGATTGACTCCTGATGTGCACCAGTCTGGACTGTCATGCATATATGTATGTATCGAAACACCAGGCAGAGATCCAGAACACCCATGCAGACAGTCAGGCAGATGCAGTTATAAAATTTTTAAGGCAACGCCAGAAAACAGGCTTACTTTGAGAGAGGGCAAACAGAACCAAACATTGAGAAACAGATGGAAAGCCAGTCCCAGCTGGGCCCCCCTTATCCAGGCAAACAGTCCGAAATCAAGCAGACAAGAGGCTCTGTCCAGGAAGGAAAAAAAAACAGGGGTAAAACAGGACTGATTGGAACGCTGAGCACAACGAACAAACTGGCACGTGACTAAGGGAAAGCGACATATCCCAAGACTAGTATAGTGTATATACTTAGGCAGGTAATTACTAAAGTGGAACTAGGTGAGAAAAACCAGGCTGACTGAGAAAAGTGAAAACAGGTGAGTGGATAAACAGAGAGAAGTGATTGGGAACATCTAGTGCCTGGACAAAAAAAAAAAAACAAGTTAATGAGCCTTGTTTTTGGTGGATTTTGTTACCTCTGGACAGAGCCAGGCTAGCTGTTTCCCGCTGTTTCTGGTCTCTGTGCTAAGCTTGGCTAATGGGCTGCTGGCTAGACATTTAGACCTGATTTACAAAGGTCCCAGAAAACGAGTACTAAATTGCACGTGCAGTCCTGAAAACTGCACGTTTTGTTGGAGGGCTTTCTGCAGGTGATCTACTAAGAAAAACTGCAAGATTGACAGCAGGTGCAAACATGGTGGAGGTATTTAAATTAGGGTTTTGCCTGTTTCACTGTTGACTGCCGTGGAGAGTTTGGAGAATGACCATGCACACATTCTCCTTTCTTTAATGCAAGTAGTGATTCTACAAATATTTTGCCATGACAGATGCTGGCTCCTTCTTTTGAATGGTTCCAAATAGAATAGTTCACACAACAGCTCCGAAATTGGATCACTGGACAGACGATTTTTTATTAACAAGAGTGGTAAACTCACATTAACAACGCATTCTTTCATTTATCCTTTGCCTCCTCCTCAGCAAAATAACAGCAGCCATCTCTGCACAAGTAGATTGCACCTGCCTTTCAAACATATAAATATAGATGCAATCAAAGCCACTGCAATCATTTTCAGACTTGATAAATCACATTGCATGTGCTCAGTTTACGTATCTGGATTTTCTCGTCCCTATGTTTTGCGCACTTGGGCAAAAGCTCCCCACTTTGCATATTTAAGCTCTATTTAATGGTGCAAACGTTTAGTAAATCAGGCCCTTAATGTACATACATCTAACAGATTTAATCACCAAGTGCATGGAATTCAGCAGTAAACAACAAACATAGACATAAATATGGCACTACTAGAGAAGGAACAGTAGATTGTAACCTTGTGTGTACTGAGATTTGACTAGCTGCATATGAGTGTGCAACAAATCAAACGTTTTGGCTCTGTGTAAATGTACAACTAGTAGTAGTATAAATTAGAGTGTAAATAGAAACTACAGATTAATGCATGGGCATCCCTTCACTTTTTAAATAAAATTAAATGCAATTAGAAATTTACATGAATATATGAAAGTGAAAACATGCCGGGACAGTGGCGCAGTAGGTAGGGCAGTTGGCAATTGCTAACTGTCTAAGAACCCTTGGGTCCCTCCCTTCTGTTGGTCCCAAGGAAATGGAAAAAGTCATCCAACTAAACTAATAAACCAAATCTGAAAACACTGCTGCTAGTAACCGAGTAAACTGATCATTAACACAACCTCAATGAAACTACAACATGATCTGTGCCGGTGGTGAGAGAGCATGACGGCTACTCCTTAACAGCCTTTTACACGTCCAGGTGAGCCTGCTTTGGCCATCAGGATGTAAACCAAGCTATGAAGTCCAAGGAAGTGTCTGTAGACCTTTTGTGGTGTATAATCATTTCGAAGGTTTTGCATGTTCCCAGGAACATAGTGGCCTCAATAATTATGAAATGGAAGAAGCTTGACCAGGATTCTTCCTAGAGTAACCAGGCAAGAAGGGCCTTGGTCAGGGAAGTGACCAGAAAGCCAAAAGTCACTCTAAAAGGGCTTCAGAAGTCCACTGCAGAGATGAGGAAAGCTGCTAGTAGGACAGCCATCCCAGTGACACTCAGTGGTTAGATGGAAGCCACAGCCTGTTTGGAGATTGTCAAACAACATATATGGAACTCTGTGGTCTGATGTGACAAAAATCTAACTCTCTGGGCAGAACTCCAACTATTATGTCTGGTGAACACCAGACACTGCTCATCATCTGGATAACACCATAACTACAGTGAAGCTTGGTAGTGGTAACATTAAACCTAGGGTGGGATTTTCAGCAGAAAGACAGGAAGACCGTTCAAAGTTGAAGGATGAATGCAGATAAATACAGAGGCATCCTTGAAGGATTCTCTTCTCCAGAATGCATGAGACCTGAACTGGCGAAAACCAATGACATGAAGCGAACAGCCAAGAAAGACCTGAAGGTAACAATCCACAGACAGTTCTCATGCAATCTGATGGAGCTTGAGAGGATCTGTCAGGAAGAATGATATGAAATTTAGAGCCCTCATAAATTTAAACACTTTTCTAAATATGTCTTCACTTTGTTATGAATGTGAGCAAACTGAAAATTCAAATGAAATTTTCAGCAATTAAAACAACAATGCAGTAAAATGTGCAGAACGTGCAGAGGTAAACAGACTAGTATAAAACTGCATGTGTAAGTTAATTAAAATCAAAAAATTAATCATTCCAGTTGACACTGTTGCTATGGACACAAACATAACCAGGTCTTCACAAAGCTGCGGGCCACCAATATGGCCACCAGACAGTAAATTGTGTCACATGAAAGCCCTTTATTCGCCACTTACCTCTTTACATCCCACCTGAGCGAGTTCAGACAGGCCAGACTGTCTTGCCCCTCTACTTATGAACTCACATGATTACACCACATTATTATCCAAGCGGTACCCTGTGTGTGTCCCGCCGTGCTAAGCTCCATTCAGACGTGCTCACCTGTAATTAATCCCTCTGCTTATTGTCCTACATTATTACACAGACCAAGTGGAGATGCTGCTGCTGGTTCAAGCCTGCACAAGTATGGCTATCATGGTGAACACCTGTCCAGGTGAGTTGGAAATCAGTGCAGGGTGTCTGTGGTTTAAAGGAACACCTGTTGGTCAGGAGAAGGACGGTATTGTGATGTCTGTTTCAGCTACCCATTAAGTCCCTCTCTGGGACTTGTGTCCATATTATCTGAAGTGTATTCACGACAGCATTATGACTACCAACTCTGGAATGCATTCTGCTAAAGGAAATTAATTACCTCACAAAACCTTAGAGGAGATCATGTGCTTCAGTTACAGCTTTGTTTTGATTTTGTAAAGCTCATATTGATTTGTCAGTAAAGCATAACTGTTGCATTGTAAAAGCCCTCACGATGAACACACACACACACACACACACACAGAGCCACACAGTTTCATCATTCACATTCTTATTTGCTCATGCTCCAACTTTTACTATCATAAAACCTTAAGTCTTTGAAATATGCATCAGTGTTCTCATGCACGTTTTGTGGAATGTTAGAACTCTAAAATAAAGAATAGACCTGGCATATCAAAGTCTACTGCTGCTGAAGAGCGCAGTAAAGCATTTGGTTTGTTAAGGAATTATGGTGTTGTGCTTTTAGTTTGGGCTGTATCCTGCTCCTTATTTAATCAAACCTGTTATAAAATATTTAGTTGCCATTTAGTCAGCAATGCGTTATTTATTTGGTACAGCCAGTTTTCCCCTCGAACAAGTGGATGCAAATCCAAATCAGTACACCTTCTGCTTAAACAGAGGCACTGATGAAAAATTATGAATTTATTTAGTCAAAATGTCACTAAGAAATACACTTGGGGCATATTTTATAGGAAGGCACCAGTGTCGTTAAAGAGTAGATTTAAATTTGATACTGTCAGATCAATATATACTGAATAAAAAAGCTAATGAAAAAAATTCAAATTTTTGTAACTGTTTCAGGTCAAGCCAAATGGGAAGGAAAATTGAGTAACTGGGCAGTTTTTGAAGACATAGCATGATTTAATTGTTGCACAAATAATGGTCTTTAATATTGTACATATGTGACTAACATTTCAGTAAAATCTGCACATGTGTGAAAGTTTCTGATGGATACCTGTCACAAAAATAAATGTGCGTCATCAGGATAGAAATATTAAGTCTGACTGAAAAATGTGTTAACTAGTGCAAACTTTGTAAACAGGTCTTGAGCTACCACACCACAAGACCCAAGACTTGCAGGCTGTGCCCCTGAGACAATCCAGCATATAACAGCAGGGTGCAAGATGCTAGCAGGGCGAACATGGAACACCATAACCAAGTGGCTGGTATAGTGCACAGGAACATCTGTGCAGAGTATGGGCTGGAAGTCCCAAGGTAAAAATGGGTTCCACCTCCAAAGGTGGTTAAGAATAACCAAGCTAAGATCCTGTGGGACTTCTAGATACAGACAGAAATTTGTAATGACTAACCAACCGGACATAGTAGTGGTGGACAAACCGAGGAAGGAGGGCGTAGTATAGCAATCCTAATTGATGGCACCATCAGGAAGAAAGAACATGAGAAGCTTGAGAAATACCAAGGGCTCAGAGAAGAGCTAGAAAAGATGTGGACGGTGAAGCCAACAGTGGTAATCACACTCTGGGCTGAAGTAGACATTATCTACAGAGCATTTCTGTTGTTTGCTGGTCAGTGTCAATGTCAACCAATGACAACAACAGCAAAATTACATTATTAGATATATGGTTATAAAAGTTTCTCAGAAGAGAAAAACTGAAAAGGTTTCATAAAACAGAACAAAAAAAAAAAATACTGTATATATATATATATATATATAATGCAAATTTCTGTCATTAAGGAGACAGACTCTATTCTGTATCTATGCTCTGACATAAAGAGCTACAGTATTAATTTGGCTATTAAAAGCAGTCAACTCACTGCAGGTCTTTTGGTTTCTTAAACATTTTACTCTGCCTTTCTACAGATTTATTAAAGACTATTGAGGTCCATCACTCTTTGCCATTGTTGTTTTGTTCGTAGAAATCTTTTACTTCTTTAAACTTGGTTTCAACACTGTTAACTTCTCACTGATGCTTTGACCAGACTTTTCTGCCTTACTTTATTTTCAGTCATATACTATATTTACACCTCTCTCTATCAGTTGTATGTTATCTAGTCAAATGGCAGGGTATCGTATGTGGTTAAAAGCAGAGAAGAAACTTTAGAGATTGTACAGTTTAATCAGCAGTGTGCACATATGGTGCTTTCTTGTTTTATATGAACCACCAGCCAACAGACTGATTGACTTTCTGTCCAAACCCTTTTTAAAGCCTCTGCAGTATTTACAAGATGAAGCTTGCTTCACTCTGTGAGACCAAATATCAATTACAAGGCATGAGAAAACGGGAAGGTACATGCATATTCACACATACATATGACACAGTTTAACACACTGCTCAATTTTCAAAAGACATAATATATGTGTTTATGCACATTGAAACATGCTCATCTCTTGAATTTCTATCTCTCTCCTTGTCTTTCTCCTTCAAACACACACACACACACACACACACACACACACACACACACACATTTCAATTTCAATCTTTCAGTCAGTTTATGGCTACAGCAGCGGTTTGGATCTTGATTGTAAAACTCCGTCAGACCCCTGGGAACAACAGCAACTAATCAGTGATATCAGTGCTAATATGAATCAGGCCACAGAGGATATTTTATTCTACCAAGTAAACATGGCAGATGTACTATAAAAGTGACATTTAAAGATGCATTTGATTCTGTATGTGTAACTAGATTCTGAGAGTGCATTTCTTGTGATATATTTAAGTAAATACAAACAGGAAACAAAAACCAAAGCATTATTTTTGTGAAGGCCATCTTGAAGTGTATCAATACCAAATTGTGAAAACATGGCATTTAAAGCACTCAATATTGTTTATGGTTTAGTTATATAAAGGCAGAGACATACAGAGGGCTTGCCAGGAAGATATGTTCACTTGGAAAATGATGATTTAATAAATTGGTGTCAGCTTTGCAGTTTTCCAATTGAGCAACCATATGAATTAGTGCTGAGGAAAGAATTTAGATGTACCACAGGAACAATATTAAGCGTGTTTATCTTATTCAGAGTTCAACTGCACATTTTATCACAAAAATATGTTTTCAGTGTAATGAAGTGTAAATCTTATAACACTTTGCCACTACAATAATTCTCTCCTAACAATCTACTGCAGTATCACAAATAGGCCAAATATATCAGTTTACATTACAACTGCAGTAAAAATGGTGTATATCCTTGATTGTTTTGTTGATCATTGGCCAATGAGCTGGCCAGTGCTAATTGAAAGGGAAATAAGCTATAGTCACTAACCTGCTTTTAATCTGCAGCTCACTAGCCAACCCGGTCTCCTAAAAATTACACGGTTGTAGTTGCAGTTTAGTTGTATATGAACATAATTTTTAGGAGACAGGGTTGCATATTTTATAGTTGGAGGTATATTTCTGGAAATAAAACTAAAAAATTTGCTTATGATGAACATTGATTGGTTAAATATTGCATAGCATTTTCTGCAGCTTGTATTGTTGAAAACCTGCCCACATAATGAAAAGCTACCAACTGTCACGATATGAAGCAAACTAATTTGTTTAATCTTCCTGGAGCTTTGGCCATGTTGTAGAAATGCAAATCGCAATGTGCTCAAGGGTCTTTTACTCTAGAGGAGGCTCATGGCCTTTAGTTGCCTGGAAAGAAATGGAGCATAACATTTCTGGTGGTAACACACCTTTAACCACCCTCTTCTTCCTCTTTGGTCCAGGAGTTCTTCAATTCCACCTCTCCAGTTTTTACTTAAAAGTGAAAGCAAAATTAAAGAGATGGAGATGGAGAGATGCTGCCTGTGTAAGTTTGCCGTAAAGGTGAGCAGAGGTGAATCGCCTCATTTTAACCTCTTTCCCTACAAAAGTCAATATCATAACTACAGATCCTTCCCAAAGTATTGGAATGGCAAGGCTAATACTTGATTTTGCTGTACACTGAAGACAATTAAATTTCAGATCAAAAGATGGATATACGACAGAAGCTCATAATTTTTGAGCCTGTTCCAGAAGCAGCCATGTGAGCCCAAGCCATGACACCACTTCTACCGTTCTTCACAGATTAGCTTGTTTGGTGTGGATCATGAACAGGTTTAAGGTTTTTTGTAATAGCTGGTCCTAAAAATGATGTTGACGCCACAGGAAAAGTTTTCATGTTAACATGATAGGTGAAGCATGGTCCAGTAATGTGGGTCTACAGGTGGGAAGGGCTGGTAAGAGTGGGTCCTGGTGCAAATGAAGCCCTTAAGATGGTGTGGTGAGGTGGCTGGGGGAAGCAGACTGCTGAGGACGGTTAAGGTGAGTGCAGACAAAATGGTGGCTCTGCCGAGACGGAAGATATGGCGGCACCCAGTAGGTCAGTGTCTGCCACATGGTCTCTGACTGTAAGTGATTTAACTCAGGAGAACAGTCTGCATAAACACCAACCCATGAATCACAACCAAGATCTTCATCAGTAAGAATTATTTTCATAGTCCAGAGTCCAAATCCAAACATCTACAATCTAGAAATCAATTCACACATCCAGAACAAAACACAGTCCAAGATCCAAAAGCCAGAGTTCACAGTACCAATAACAAAGCCTGTATTCAAGAACTAAAACTATTAATAAGAGAGTATGCAGACTTACAGAGAGTGGGAGCAGACTGAGGCTGTGGTTAAAGGTAATCAAATTCATTCACCAGGTAAAAGGCTTGAGAGTTTCTAAGATACACAAACAACAATCTGACAGGTAGGCAGAGCAGACGGACCAGTTAAATAGGACAGCACAGGTGGACACAATAGCACTGACTGGGTGGAAGGTACCAACACCGCGTGGGGAATCTGCTATAACAAAGATAATTGGAGAGCAAGACACTGACCTGCCTAAACCAAGAATCTGGGGCTGGATCATGACAGTATGTTCTTTCTTTTGATTCTTACTGCTGTTGAGGGATTTGCCTCTTGTGGTGTGGCTTCTGTATTTCTGCTCATGAAGTCTTGTTCAAATGGTCACTGATTGTTGCTTTTTTTCTTCATAGCTCTCTCAATGTGTCTGTCAGCAGTTGTTGTTTTTCTTGGATGACCTGTTCTGTGTATGTTGCTCAGTGCACCAGTGGTTACCTTCATGTTCAGAACATTCCAAGCTGTTGTCCAGTGTTTGTGCAATGCCACTGATTGTTTTTTCCTCTTTTCTCAGATTTAAAATGGCTTGCTTTTCTCTCATAGACTGCTTTCTGGTTGATCCATGTTGTTTATCATTTTTTATAACAAATGTATTCACAGGTAAAAGCCAAGGTTAGTCTTTTAGAGCTATTTATTGTTTCAATGGTCACAAACATATTGACACCATAATATAATTATAGGTTTAGAAGTTAAGTTTCTACAAACTTCTCTCACCTGGATTCCTCAAGAACAACCAGAGACTTGTCCTTAAGCCACTCCAGCATTGTCTTAAAGCTCTGTTAGAGTGACCACTTTGACCAAGGTCCTACTTGTCCAGTTGGCTCTACGGCAACCACAAAGAGTCCTGTTGGTTTTCATTCTTCCATTTCACAATTATTGAGAACACTCAAAGCATTAGAAATGGTTTTATACCCTTGCCTTGATCTGTGCCTTACCACAGTACTATCACAGAGATCTACAGAGAATTTCTTGGATGTTATGGCTTGTTTTTTGTCCTGACATGCAGTGTGAATTGTGGGACCTTAAATCAATTAAAACTGATGCAGGAGAGGTCAAATTCTAGACACATCTGAAGAAAGGTTATAGCAAACAGGATAGACCTAACCAAAATCAATTTGCAATTTTGCAAGTCATTGGGGTTGGTTTATTGTTTAGATTGATAGGAAAATTTGCTTTTGGAAACTACTAAACACTACTACTCATGACTGATTTTCTAAATGTACCAGGCGCCAAGGGTTCAAGGTATCAGTGTCTTGTCCGGTTCCTGTATCTGACGCGGATTGTTTGCTGCTCCTGCTCGTTGGGTTTGAATTACGAATTAATTTCTAAACTCTAAGATCACTCATTTA
>JAUMHL010000029.1:2062794-2100610 GCA_032362345.1 Sandelia bainsii | reverse complement strand
CCAATCCAGGTTCGGGAGGCAGACACCCTCTCTATCTTTAAGACTAGGCTTAAAACTTTCCTTTTTGATAAAGCTTACTGGTAGCTTATGGTTAGAAGGGGCAGTTTTGTACTTTTGGTGTCTCACAAATAAATCTCTTTGTGGATATACGGTTTATATGCTCTTTTGTTTGTATAATGTGCTGTACTAAACAATGGAGACAAACATGAACGGTGTCAGATCTTTATTAGTTAATTTTCATACGTTATCATGTACATGTACAATCCATTCCTTCACATGTCCTAACACAATAAAATATTATCTTCCTTCTGCGGTTATTCAGAGTGCAAATAGCGTCAGTTTCAGTCATCTGAGATTAATAAACCCTGGTACCTTAAACCACCACTGTATAGACAGAGCCATAAAATGACATGCAGTTTTTTTTTAATCAAAACTTTCAAATGTAGAGATATCAGTGAACATCAGTTCTGAATAGCTGTGTGCCTTTTTGGTTCTCTAGATTGCAGCATGGTATTTGCTGTTGCTGGGTGTGGTGTTAGCTGCCAAGACAAAGCCTATCTCTGTTCTGTAGAGTTTTATGGTTGTGTAACTAAATAGAGGATTACAACTTGTCTGATGTCAGAGCAAAGGTCAAAGCAAACTGAACACACTGAACATCATCCTGTACAGACACATAGTTTTAAACATTCAAGTAACTCGGTCACATATCCGGATTATTGTACAGTACGCAATGACATAAATGCAACTTTAAAGGGACATTAGGGACATTTGCCCCATGATACACCACATGAAAAATTTAATTATCTCAAGTTAACAACCAGTATATACTGTACACCAATATGTTAGGTCTTTGGCTTATCCACTTGCTTTCTGAGAATAAGATGAGATTTTTGCCTGTAGGTTCATAGTGCAGAGCTGGAGTTGAGATGTAGTTAGTCTAGCTTAGTAATTACTCTAAGCATATATAAAGCAAAGTGTAAGAACAACAATGTGTTGTTATATGGTGGTTATGTGCTGGACTGCTTTTTGGCAGCAGGACCAGTTCCCAGGCAACCACTGGAGACTGTTAATTAATGAGCTTTAGAGTTGCTGGTAAACAAAATTTTAAACTTTCAACCAAGCCAAGCTAATTGTTTTGCCCCTGTTTATGCTAAACTAGGCTAACTACATAATCATCCCAGCTCTACTTGAGTACTTATAACAAGAGTGTCTCCTTATCTCAATTTCTGCAAATATGGAACTATTCCTTTAAGCAGAACCCGGTATCCTAAAATGTAAATTTCTAAACTGCAAATGCAAATACATTTTGTGAGGAATGTAATTGCAATCAGATTATGTTTCTTTCCGCAAAAATATCTAATCTTGCAGTAGGGTTTAAAACATCCAGACTACAGCATGTTTAAAGATTTATGGTTACATTTTGTACTTATAACATTTGGTTAATATTAGAGAAAGACTGTGGCTTGGCTTACCAAAAAATGCAACAGTTACTTCAGACACAATGTGTGTATTTACCTTACCTAAACAAAATTACAATCTTTTCCTTATTTTAACCTTAAAATGTAACTCAGGTATGTAATGCCAATGTCCAAACGTGCACTAACAGTTATGCTTCGTTACAACTAAACTATAAATGCAAATATGGAATTGCAACTGATTACATTTTCTATTAAAATAATGAGAATATGTTGACAGCGTAAATGGCAAATTGCAAATATGTTAATACTGAACATATCAATAAAAAGTTCTTACAGAAAATACACTTTGACTACAGTGTTCTAACTCTTTTTTGTGGTTGTGTTTAGGTTCTCACAGCACTTGGTTAAGGTTAGGGAAAGATTGTGGTCTGATGGTCTGACTCAATATAAACAAATATAGCAGTCCCTTCAGACACAAAATGTTGATATACTATTTAACAAAACCACAATCTTTCTCTAACCTTATCCACAGTGCTTTTGTTGCCTAATCTACATATGAACTCAGGTCTCTGGTGTGACAGTCAAGCACTACTCGCCACCCACCCCAGCCACCTACTGGCAACTCATTTTCTGTTAATGTTGCTTCCTTCATTCAAAAAATATGTTGGAACATAATCAATCCAGGTATTCATTAATCCATTATCTATAGTGCTCATCCTGTTAAGAGTCGCGGAAGTAACACATTCCAAAGGCTGCATGTCTTTGGAATGTGGGAAAAAACTGGAGTACCTGACTAAGACCCATGCAGGCACATGGAGAACATGCAAATTCCACACAGAGAAACTAAAGACGTGACCTTCTAGCCGTCCCATCCAGTGACTGATCCAGTGAGTTTCCAATAAAAATATAATTGCATTTGCAGTTTAGTTGCATATGAATGTATTTTTAAGGAGACAAGGTTTGATATAGGGACTAGTAAGGCTAGCATTTCCACAGGATTGGCTGAGAATTTATCTCACAAGTGTTTTAAACGCATTTTGTGCTTGCATTCCAGTCAGTAAATGCATTTTAATAGAATCATACAAAACTGAAACTCTTCATGTCCTGACTTAGAATTGAACATGTTCTTAAATGAAATGTAAACAGCTAAGAACTCTACTCTCCTTACCCTGAGTGTCAGTGAACATAAAAATAATAAAAGCAGTAGTTGTCAGTAGTGTTACAATAGAAAACTATGTAAGTTACGTCCAAAACCAGGATATAGACATTAAAGGCTTCACTTGGTGTAATCGTACGTGTGCACTTTGTTTTTTGGGGTAAACACTCTAAGAAATAATGTCTTGCCACTCCATGCCAGTGTGGGCTCTTACTAAGGTCAAAGTCCACATATAAAGATCTACAAACAACAATGCCTCTAGTGAAAATGACAAACTCGACATAGAGATTTGGAGGACTTAGAAGGCGCTTGGGTATGGAAATGGAATCAAAGGCAGTGAATCTGAAAGAGATGGACGTGCGTCATGAACGTGCGTTGTGAAGAGCAGAATTCACATCCTGTCACAGACCTTTAATTTAAATTACAAACAGCATTATAGCATCTTCTTTAGCTCTGGAGGAACTTATCATGGAACGTCTGTGTTACAAACTGGGTACATGGCGTTTGAAAGACACTGACAGTCAAGATCTAATTAAAAAGAATGTCAGGTTGCCTTATAGGAAACATGGGATCGAGTGGAACTTGACCAGAATTAATCCGTTTCTTATGGGCCTCCATGGTATGGTAGCGCAAAACAGAATAAAAAATAATTAATATTGTGGGGTTTTGAACTTTTGACATGTAGTAATATCAACTTCAGCTCTATGGAATCATGATGAGCAATTAATGACATATTGACAATTAATAAATTAATAAAAAAAAAAAGAAAGAAAAACATTAATTATTGAAATTCTTATTTATTATTCCTAGTTTTTACATTTTAGCACAGTCCTTCCTTATCTTTAGCCATGTGTTTTAGTTGCCCGAACTTTCCCATAGTTTCTATGCTATAAACTTTCCATATTTTTATAACCTTTACTGTACTGCACTTGGCAAGCACATATACTATAGAAAGAAAAAAAATGTAAACATTGTAATTGAATGCAAACGAGGCTTTTGAACAAGGGTTTGAAGGCAGGGTCAAAGCATGAATTTGTATATAAGTTACAGTGTTAAAACTAATAATAATTAATATAATAGTTTATTGATCCTCTTGTGGAAATTTGTTGTGGACAGGCCGCCCCCTTAGGCACCTATTGTTTGGGTTCAGTGTCTTGTCCAGGGACGGGACACAAACCACCAAACTTCAGATTTTTAATTGGTGCTATAGTTTGTGTCCCTTTTTTTCATTGTACTTACATTTTATGCATAATTAGCAGCTTGAATTAACAGTGATTGTTAGAAGGTCCATGAAGCTTTGTGAAATATACTTAAAAGATACAATACTAGTTTACACTTTTAACCCCAGTCTGAAACCCTGAAAATGTAATGTCAATCAGGATCTTTTGCTTTTTGTCTTTTTTGTCAAATTAACTCTGAATTAATTTCTGCAGTAGGCATACTGTGGCCTGAAGGTTTCTTAAAGTATGTTCAGACTAAAGCCAAAGCACTTAAGAGTTGCAAACAAAATGAATGAAAATCACAAGCATGCGACAATGTTTCTGCTCGAATGGTTTGTAACCGTGATGATAAGGCTAACTAAGAACACGTCTTCACGAATGTACAGATACAAGCGGAAATAGCAGAGAAACTGGAGGAAAATAATAGAAGAAAGTGAAGTTTCCCATAAGAGTCTGAGATATTTTTGTATTTTTATGTTCATTTGTACAGTTGGTAGCCCTCCATATCATATTTTTGCAGCATGTTGCCATGAATATCACCTAGATTTTGATGTTATAGCACTGAGAAAAATAGTCGGCTTTCTACTGAAAAGAATAATTGTGTTCAGGCCAACGAACTAAACTTGCTGAAATAATTCTACCTCATAAAGGCATTCATAAAGCCTGCAGTTAGTAGTGTCATGGGATTTGATAAGACCTTTCCCTTGTCTATTTCCAGTTGCTGTTTTGAGGCGCTTGTGAGCCACATCTATGAGCACAAGGAGCTGTAGTCTACTGCTGTTGCTGAAGGTCATGGTGTAGTTTCTGTCTGGATTTACACTATCTCTTCTCTCCGCTCCAGACTGGCAGGCTGGATGTTGGCCTTGGGACTATGAGGCTTGCTCAGTCCCAGTGCCTCCCCTCTGGCTTTAAGAAGTTGTTCTGGTCCCCAGTGCAGGCAAAGGGGACAGGGGCATGAGGCCGGATGGTGCATAATGCTGGGGGAAGGGTAGAGGGCTGTTGTTGTTGGAGGCAGGCCCCCTGGTCTGTTGTGGTACTGGGAGAGGCGAAGTGTATCCAAAGGCCCAATGGATGTGCTGTAGGGACTGTGAGCTGAGGACATTGGCGAGGAAAGAGCCAGGGGGGAGTAGTGGTGAAGGGAGAGGTGAGAGAGGTGGGGCGGGATGAAGGGGTATGACAAGGTGGAAGAAGAAGTGCGGCCCATCAAGAGCGCACCCAGGGGGTCAACTAAAGGATGAGGCCAAGGCAAGGAGTGTCTCTGACGTTTATCCTTCATCCTCCTGTTCTGGAACCACACCTGGAGAGAAGGAAAGGATGGAGTAAAGGACAAAAGAAGAACAAAAATGAGGAGATGCGAAGGAAGGAGGGCAACAATTGTGAAAAAAAGACAGAAAAGGGAGGTAGAGATGAAGTGAGAGAAGACATAAAAGTGGAGAGAATGACATTTAGGTAAAATGATACACAAGAATGAGACATGACATGAAATAAACATTAAAATACAGGAAAAAAACGTGCTGAAACATACAGTCTCACATATCAATTATAGCCTGTTTGGTTGAGCTGTGTCAGCTACAGGACTAATAGTATGGGAACATAACCTACAACTTATATCACAATAACTGATGCTGTTATTTAAAATTGACAGCATTGGTCATTTGTTCAAACAGTGCAGGAAGTGCATACAGGAATTAGTGACGGTGTAGCGTTGGTGTAGTGCAGCATCAGGGAGGATGGATGGGTGTACATAGTACATAGAAATGGGGGTAATTTTTGTTCCATTAACAAAAAGGGTCAACTTAATGTCCAGACTATCCAAACATGTCAAATAATGTGCAAACATGTCAAACTACTGGCACTAGAGGAAAGGTCCCCAACGTTTTGTGTCAACTATGACCATAAAATGACCAGATTGCATGCTATACTACATTTTCTCATGTTAACGCCTGCTTTTGTTGCAGCACTGACATCTCTGTCTTCTTACAAGTTTAAAGCTGGAACTGGCAAGTTGTGTGTGTCTCTCCAAGACTCAACTATTTTACCAGCCCACAGAATCTCCCGGAAGGCTGTGGTTCTAAAAGCGTCAGGTGGCAGCATTTACAAGGCCTTGCCTTGCATTCCTGCTCTTTCATAAAAGACCCTCCAGTAGTTGCCAGAAAGGTGGGTGTTTACTGTAGCTGCTGCACTGGGCCAGAGAGCCTCTCAGTGGGAAAGTGTTAGACACTGCTATACTTGTCACTACTAAATCTAACAACCTGATTGAAACGACAACTAAGAGCATAAAAACTCACATACACAGACTTCATACACAGTCAAATGTCAAAGAAGGTGTCATTTAGGTGAGTAACAGATTTGTCTCTTTCAGCTTAGACCAAACTGGATACACCATATTAAAGAAATAAGATGAAATATCCACTTATATGCTTTGTTGATTATAGTTCAATGAGGAGATTATTACAACTTGAATCTATGGAAAATAGCTGTACCAAGCAAACCTAGTCTCCTATAATTTAAGTGTCTATACAACTAAACTGCAATCACAAGTATGCTTTTGTGGTGCATGTTATTGCAGCTGTATTACATTGGCTATGAACATAATAGGATATGTTCACTATAAACATAAACGGCAAATCACAAATATGTTAATAAAGAACAAATCAACTGAATGTACACAGATTTTGTCTGCCAAAATATCAGATCTTGTAGTAACAGAAAGAGTGTCCTGTAAAATACAATGTTTACCAATTGCACTGAACATTATATGGTCAAAGAGAGAGGTTGGGGTGAATGGGTTTTTCATGTGAGGAACATCATGTAAAGTTTAGGAAGCAATAATTTATAGGACAAAAATCACTTTGTTTGAGTTGTTGACCCGTGTTTTTGACTATTTAAGGTGAAAAAAAGTGTTACACCAGCCGCCATGTTGATGCCATCATGTAAGACGGCAGCCGCCATTTTGGGGCCTGAGGTCAACAGTAGTGCAACTTCAAGAGATGCCTGTCTCTGTCCATGGTCGTGCACTTACAGTAAGTGCTAATGTGGGTCTTATGAGAGGGTTTATGACAAATGACGTTCATGGGTGTTAAAGTTGAAGAAGTGTGATCTTTTTCTAACCCTAAAGTGTTTTTCTTGACTAAACCCAACTTCACACTGAACTCTGGAATGGAACTTGTGTCTGTAGTTTGTCGGTCCTGCAAATAATATGCCCTCTATCTACCCCAACCAGCTTCTTGCAACTCGCTATCCATTAATATGTTGCATCACAACATGATTACATAATAATATTTGCAACATATGTAGTAGCACAGGAACTTGCTAACTGCCAACTATCCGCTGACCCAGGGGACAGTTAGCATAGCTTGGCACAGCGATTTGCAGCAGGGAACAAAAACCAGTCTGGCACTTTTTTAAAATAAAAAGAAATCTACCACTTCTTCAAAACTCACTTCTGATAACATTGTTTCTCCTATTATCTTTATAAAAAACACAGCATCAGGACACCAACTTCCTCTTTTACTGGATGTTATGTGCTGCACTGTCTTTTGGCTATAAGCAGTTGTCAGACAACCAGGTGAGGCAGAGGTGTTTGTACAACAATCATATTACTTTTGAACAGAGCAAGGCTAGCTACTCATCCAACTAGCTTCTTCAGACTGAGTAAGCTACTTGGATGAGTAATGAAATGTTACAATCTAACAAGGTAGACGTCAACTTCCAGAACACCTATCTCCTCCAGGCCTTCAAACAACTAATTGTTGAAAAGACATCTGATCAGTGTAGTTTTCTTGTTAAAATTGCTAGAAATGTTGAAATTTTGCAAATAGGCTTTTTACGCTTGGCTGATGTGAAGAGGGGAAAATAGTGGCAGACGGACACAGTTCTGTGTAGAGGTATGAGGAAACTGTACATTCCTCAAATGAATCCATCAAACAAACTAAACCCTCTTACCCTCTTTATTTATTTTCACCCTTTGAGGCTTGTCTAGTGTTCTTATAGTCATCTTGTGCTATTTTCAATATGTTTATCTTAGTAAAACCAGTTCTTACTATCTGCATAATTGTAATGAATGGCTATGTGCATTAATTATTGTTGATTTTCTCAAAATCCAGTTAAAATTTCTTCTACGTTTGGATGGAAAACAACATACATGGTTTATTCTTCACCTTGTGAATGAGTTGAAAGTGCCAAAGCAAGCCAGGATATGTGGATCTTGAGTGCAGGATTGTTTTAACTGATGTTTCTTATAGGCCAGAGATCAACTAACCTTAGAAACGCATCAGTTGATCTCAGTTGATATCATACTTGTCTCAACCTATAAGCCAGCATGATCAAAGTTTGAAGTTCATATATAATTCCATGACAAAATAACTAATTTCATCCGCTAATAAAGCGCATGGAATATGATCCTATGAAACAGAAGATGTGACAAAGTGCACCTTGACTGGTGATTATTTATAAAAGAAATACAGTTAAATCTAATTATCACAAATCAATGATCATACAGTGAACCTGGACAGTTTTACCTACAACTATAGCTTCTATGTGACAAATATGAATAAAAAAAAAGACAGGATACTGTTCAACTAAAGTAGCCTGTGTGTGAGTTCATAAAGGCACCCAAATGATGCATTAATAAATGCACAGAATAACAGCAATATTATAGCCAATAACTACGCAGCATGCATTGATATTGATTTTAGGGGGGAAAAAAGTATGATAGCCCTTTAACCACACTGCATCAAGAGTTAACCACGCTACCTTTATCGTTGTTTCTGGTAAGTTGAGCGCGGTGGCCAGCTCGCACCGCCGGGGTCTGGAGACGTAGCTCTCCTTGCCGTACTCCTGCTCCAGTCGGGACAGCTGCTCGCGCGTGAACGCCGTCCGGTGCCGACGGCTCTGGTCAAGCAGGGCGCTGCGCGGGCACGGGTCCTGCCGCTCGTCTCCGCCAGGACCACCGTGCACAACGGTGGCGGCCGCCGTCGGCGTCTGTCTGCCCTCCGCCACTGAAATGGTGCATTTAAATACAGGAGCTCACAGTGGGTACGTGGGACACTTTACACTAAGACCTAATGTTATTAGGGACTATCTGATGGTGGATCTGCCTTTCTTGTTGTGTCCACTTTGGAAACAGACTCCAAACAGATAGTCATTTAATAAATAAATGGAGTCACATTACTGCATGCTGTAGTCTGTACTTGCAGCCTAACACATTATAAACGTTATAGATCAGAAAGTTGATGTAATAAGGGACCATCAAGCCTCCAGGATCAGTTTACGTGCTCTTTAAAAGCTCCAAAACATAGTTTTATCTGCAGGTTCATGAGTTTTTCGAATTTTATGAGAATTTTTTGGAACTTGCTTTTGAGCTGATGGAACATTACTTCACACACTCGAGCTGTAAAACATGCTAAATAAGTAGATTTTTACAAACTCTAGCCTTTATCTGTGATTGGCGATGACAGAAGCTTTTCTTACTCAGCACCTCCCCCCACTGCCAAATCCTCACTAAGTCTAGTAAGTCTTTTATGAGCAGGCTAACATGCATTTCTTCGTGTATGGAAGTGTTTATGTCAGAATGTAGTCCATATAACACATAAGAGGTGAAATATGTCCTCATTTGGATTAATACTGTGTGATATACTTGATATACTACATTGGGCAGAGTCTCCACTTTAACACCTTCCTGTATGATAGGTCACGAGATGAAAAAAATAAAAAAGAAAGGATTGCGATGAGCCTGTTTTTTGTAAAATCAGTGATGTCTGGAAGTAAAACCAGTGGTTTAGCCTGTTTGGA
Source organism: Sandelia bainsii (assembly GCA_032362345.1). Classification (NCBI taxonomy): domain Eukaryota; kingdom Metazoa; phylum Chordata; class Actinopteri; order Anabantiformes; family Anabantidae; genus Sandelia; species Sandelia bainsii. The sequence continues at coordinate 2,091,023 of JAUMHL010000029.1, read as the reverse complement.
ATATTTATTTTATGATAATAAATAACATTAATCATAATAGAATTGTCTTTAAAATACTTTTAGATTTGCCAACTGTTTTTTGCACTTGTCCAAAGACAGAAATTAGAAATTGATTGATTGGTTTTTTGATTGCTTCGGTTATGATATTTCGTTGTACCACTGTTTATGATATAACAAGTACAATATAATATAATATGAATAACTAAATATCTTTCATTAAGTTTCAGTGTTGAACAAAGTTTGCTCAGCTTTGACATTTACTTACACATCAGGTTGTTTCTGTGTCAGCAGTGTAAAAATAGTAATGATAATAATAATAATAATAAAAACAATAAAAAAATATCTTCTTCTTTATCTCAGTAGTCCTTCTTCTGTTTAAGCGTCCTCTCCTCTGCAATCTGCTCCGCTCCGCTGCTAAAAGGCCGGTGAAGATGCTGCAGCCTCACAAAAACTTATCTCCTGGCTTGACACTCTTTCTCTCTCTCTCTCTCACACACACACACACACACACTAACACACACAATTCATCCAGGTTTGTTCAGTCACTCCGGGAGAAGATGAGGTAGCCTATTTTTGTCCAAACACCTTCCCTCTCCACTCCGCCTCCTCCTCCTCCTCCTGCTCCTCCACCTCTACTGTCTCTGTTCCCCCCGGGGCTCCTCTCCTCTCCTTTCCTCCTCTGCCCTTATCACACGAGCTTTCCAGACGTTCCGCGGTGGGCGCGTCGGCCCTGCGCGGCGCCGCGGCCCGGAGAGGTGTTAAAGGTGTTTAAGAGTAAAGCCTTTGGTCTCGATCTCGGCCTTTGTACTTTTGTTATGGAGAATTAAAGACGCGCAGGCAGAGACAGCAGCCAGACCCTCATTGTTCCCCGTCGTTTGATGTTTGCAGGTTTGGAAGTAAATCATTACAGGCGTAATGGCTCCAAATTGACCCAGGTGGAGGGGGAATTATTAATGAAGAAATATTATGGTATCACAGTATTTGTATTTTATATCGCACGTTCTTAAAGGATCTTCTTCTTGGAAGTTAATTGTAATAATCATTTTTTAATTTTAAAATTCAATAACGTTCTGTTTCACGGTGATGCTATGACAAATATAATTTCATGACTTTTTAGCGCATTTGATTCATTTTTAGACATGCCTTTATTTCTGTTTTTCTTTTCTTTTTTTTTTTTTTAACGTCGTGGGCTATAGATAGAGCAATTTAATTTGAAATAAGTTCTTACTACTTTTCTAAACCAATCTGGCATGTGGTTCAGATTTACACTTGAAGAAAGATTCTCTCTGATGAGGTTTTTGGAATAATAAACGGTTCTGACTAGACGGGACACATTAATGCAGCTTTATACAGCATAATAGCAGCACAGTCTAGATCAAAACGCCATCCTGTAAGTGTATAGCCTCGCTTCGAGTGTGGAAACTGACCCTTGAACCTGTGTTTTGGAGCTTATTATGGCTATAATCTGCGTTGATTGTTAATCCAGCGGCCAGATGATGATAAAGAGAATACAGGCAGAGGACAGAGCCAGACAGACGCCAGGCAGGGTGGAGTCACTGGTACATAGAGGAAATTTATCATTATAAAAAACACTCAGGTGCTATAGAGGCATCACATTCGCATCCATTTGTGACTAGTTGCAGGGTATTAGAATCACACATGCCACTTTTGATTTTGATTGGGTTTTTATTACAATAGAAGAAGTATTTTTACAATACCAAACTGTAGGAATAAGTTAAAGTCCTGCATTCATTTTTAAAACTATGTTTAAGTATAAAAGTAATAGCATTAAAGCAAATATGCTCATTATGCACAATAACCATTTCAAAATTATGTATATTCCCAAATTATAATAATGCATTGCAATTTCTTTATTATATATTATCATTTATAAGTGAAGTTGTCAATGTAATGATGTGCAGTAAAAAAGTAAAATATCCCTTTGTATTGCAGTGAAGTAGAAGCATAGTCACAGTCTGACTTGTTCAATAAAAATACAAGTATCTTAAAATTTGTTAATTTTATAGCCGTGCATTGAAAAAGAAACTACTAATAGTATATTATATTATAATACTTTTTGATTTTTTCCATCCAATATTGTTTTTATTGCCATACATACATACAAATATTGACGTAGTAACTCTTCTCTTTGCCACAAACTGGACCTGCACACTTGCAAAGGCTGAACATATCAATAACCATAAAGCATTGTTAATATGCAAAATTAGGAACATTTTTATATTTTTATTTTGTATATGTACTACGCATGAAAAAAAATAGTTTATTACTTTAGTTTTATTCACAAGGAAATGTGCAGTACGATACCTTAAAGTGGAGCTACCTTCAGCACCAGTCACAGATATGAAGCACAATAAAAACCCTTTTGTTTCATGTTGTCTCTGTAGAACACAAAGAACACAGAGATATCAAACCACACTGGGATCAGAATTTAGAAAATTAAAAGTTACAACTATTTACACTGACAGTTGAACCTGTGAAAGTCAAATAAACTTTGAAATGAAGTATGTACAGTACTTAGCAATGCAGAAGAAAAGCTGTTAATTCTGTTGTATGAGACTCAAGGTGTAGGACAGTGAAGTGACAGCTGATGATGTAACAGTGGAGGCGAGATCTAGTGAACACTGTGAGGTCTGGTTTGGATCAGTACAGTTCAGCTATTTATCAGGCACACTACTTCTGGGAAGAAGCTGTTTCTGTGTTTTCTGGTGGAGGTCCTCATTGATGTCAGCTTTTTTCCTGAGGGAAGCAGTTCAAAGATTCTGGGGTGTCTTGGGTAAGATGGATCAAAGATGATTTTGCTTGCACGCCGCTTGGCCCAGGAGGAGTGCAGCTGATCAGTGGGGAGAAGTTCTTCTCAGCTGAGCGGATGATAATCTGCAGCTTCTGAGTGTTCTGTTTGTTGTTGCACTGTATCAGACAGTGATGGATGATGTGAGGTGGACTGTACAATGGAAGTGTAGAACTGGATCAACACTCCCAGGCTGAGTTTCTTCAGCTGCCTCAGGAAGAACGTAATCTCTTGGGCCTTCTTTGTTATGGAGCATCTGTTGATGTCCCATTTAACGTGCAAAAACTGAACTCTCAATGGTATTGCAGACCCTTAATTCAGAACTGTGTAGAAGCCACTTTTGCAGCAGCTTCCACTCTTCTTTGGAAACCTCTACAAGCTTTGAACACCTGGATTCTTACTGACTGATTCTCTCAAGCTCCATCGGATTGGAGGGGGCTTGCGAGCAGTGTTTGGTGTTCACCAGACCATGTGCTTGGAGTTCTGCCTAAAAATCAATTTGCTTATGCTCTATGAGTCCTATAAATGCAATTCGTCAAATTCTGAGTGGACTGTGGTTTCAGTCAGTTTCATCACCAAACCTTAGAACCCAGACTGATGGAGTGCTGTTGAGATAGTTGTCCTTCTGGTAGATTCTCCACCTGCAAAGTCTATTAGAGCAGCTGTTGGGTCATCGCACTGCAAAGTCCTGGTCTACCTACTCAGTTTGACCGGACAGCCAACTGAGTCTTAGTTGTTCAATCATTGTGCTCCTAGGAACATGTAGGGTTTTAGAATTTTTTTTTACACCTTTTCCTAATCTATTCTTCATGACAGAATGCTATTGTAGAGGTCTACAATAGGAGTCTACGGAGGAGTTTCTTGAACATCATGGTTTGTTTTTTTATCCTGTCATGCAGTGTGATTAATGTGACCTTATATACACAGGAGTGTGGCTTGTAAATTGATTTTTTGTAAGAATTTTATTCTCTATTTATTCTATTATTTTTAGGTCCAGTATCATTTGGAAATTCTAGAGAAGCTGTAAGAGTATGTTATTTTATACCCAGTCTACAGGATGTCAAGAACCGAAGTGCACATTGGTTCAAAAAGGAGTATGCAGAGTAGCTGGGTAATTATTAAATCTGGAATCTGGAAGATTTTTTGGCACATGCACCACTGACCAATTTTTTAGACAAATCTCAAGAAGAGGAAACAGGATGTACCTCCCCGCAATTTTGTAAATGGGACATTTCAGCTGGTGATTTTCAGTGAATTTGCAACAATTTGTAAAAACATTTTACACACATTTTTTTCAATGCACAACCCCCAGAACAATATTTACAATTATCTTGGAGATCTTAAAACTACAATATAGTTTCACCAATCTTGCCTAGGCCACCAGATGCCCTCGCTCTCTGTCCCTTTCCCTCATTCATCTGTTCGCCTGCCCCTGCCTTGCATCTCCTCAGCTGCTTTGCCACAGTTCTGCCACCTGACACTGCTTCCTGGTAGACTTGGACTATTGGGACTTAGTATATGACCCCTGCCTGTCTTCTCTGTCTGCCTTATCCACACCCACTGGACTAAACCTGTAAACTTGTGTGTTGTTTTGTTCTAAAACTCACCTTTAACCACATCAGTTTGCTTGTGAGTGTGAGTGAACATTGGAACAATGTAAAAATTATTTTTTACTAATTTTGATTATTGATGGTTACAGAAATGCTCTGACCTTAGTTTAAGGTCATTGGATGGAGTTTCCTGTTCTTTGTCATTGATCAAACCCGCACAATCTTCTTCACCATATTTATATTTGAGGAACAATATTGTATTACTTCTTGATGCAACATGTGTTAAACATATGTATCTCGGCTGCACATGTTATAATGTTCTGAGAACTTACAGAAAATGTGTGTTGTCCCCAAGTACACCCACATGGAATCTGTTCTAAATGAAACAACCTAGCAGGGTTTCTACAGCATACTGTATGCTAATGTATTCATTTAAAATTCTAAAGGTTCCAAGTATTTTTATTGTGGTGTTGGGTTATATTAGTAATTCTTCTGCATCCTTCTTCGGGCAGGGATGCCTTAAAGCCTCGTTAGCATTTGTACTTCTCTGAAATGATGGGTAGCATTCTATATGATACTATCTTTCCAAAGCCCATTCAAAAGCTACTAGCAGTCTGATTTAAAATTTCAGCCATGTTTTGGGCTTCCACTGCTTTCATCCTGACAAGAAGAATGATTAAAAACATTTAGGATGTCCTTAAGCCTTGAAATACTTAAACTTAGTGGTCAGTGTGGTTTTGTAAAACCCAAGGAAAATAGTCCTTCTTTTGTTGAGGCTACACAGTTCTGTATGTTCTTGTCTTGTCTTGTTAAAATTGTTAAACTTTTGATGGTTTCTGTCACCAGAGAGGATGCTGGTACTGGACAAATCTGCAAAACAACTAAGAGTCTACAATAGATAGATAAAGGTTGATAGTGAACAATGTAATTTACAGGTTAATGGCTAAATAATAATAAAGTTAGACAGAAAAAATACAAAGAATGAAGATTAATACACTGCATTAGTTCAACTCAGGTGGACAATTTGAAAAGAAATCCAATAAGAAATGCAACACAGTCCCACATAGCGCCTCAGTGGTGACTCTGTGAGGCTGTTTGAGGCACAATTGTACATCAACATGCTTGCTGTGACAATGCTGACATGCTGATGGTAAGCACTTATGTTTCATCAGGTTCACCATCTTAGTTGAGTGAGTTAGTAAGCTGATGCTGATGGTAATGTAATTCATTTTTCAGGTATTTGGTCATAAACCAGTGTTGTTATAGTATTAAAGGTACTATAGAAGTATGGACAAGTTCAGCTCTAGATGGACAAATAAACACAAAGATTGCAAGGGGAACATGAACATGTGTACCAGTGAGATTGACTGCCATCCCTAGAGCCCTGTGACCAGTGTGAGTAAAAACAAACACAAATTGATGGATTGTGACAGTTCTCAAAATGTACTCACATGCATGAAAGTTGGATGTGCTACATAGCAATCCACCACTGTGACCTTCACATCCTTGTTTACAATAATAAATAGTTTGTTTGCTATTTAAAAGACCACCACTTCCTGCACTGACAACGTAAAGCATGTCATAAAAGCATGGCCTGCAAATTCAACCATTATTAAAACAATTCCCTGAGTTACTGGGCTGGGTTTGATGCTCAATGAGCTATTTCTGCTGTGTAGAATGGTGTGGACATGCCCACACCAACATTTTGAAAGGACACATATGTCCCGTCCAATATTTGAGCAAACACATTAAGATATTTCCTCTCTTTTTGTTGTTAACTATACTTATCACTTGCCTTAGTGTGCAGAGTTTATGCCTTTTCCATCAAAGAACTTTACTAGACCCATGTTCCCCAACAGGGGCCTGGTCGTGATGGACGCCTTTTCTCTAAATGTGATGTACAAAATCCCTGTCTCAAGCTATATACAGAAATCATGGCTGTTAGACAAGGATTGGACAGGGTTAAGTGTGAATAAAGAGTGGCTACGTTGGGATGTGTTATCAATGTATCTATGTAAATCAGATTCAAGTAACAGAATATATGCATCTGAAGGTTTATGAGATGCCAAAATACTGCACAGTGGTTTTTAATCTGAGAGAGGTTGATGACTGTTGGAAGTTGAGTTCTTCTCCTTCTTCTCGACAGTCAGAAGGTAATAGGTAGAAACACTGAGTTCATGTTACAGAATAATCTGCCAGGAACGTTTACCGCTTCCTAGACCTTTCGTTGTGGTGTGGCTGAGTCTGAGTGTTTTTTCTGGATGACCCCAAGCTTTTTGTCTGATGCAGCTGTGTCATAAGAGTCATAAGAGTCATAATTCCCACAAGCTCTAGAGGTTCTTGTCAGATACATGTACTGTAAACTGTTGTTGTTTCCCTTGTGAGGATAGTCCTGGTATTCATTGCCTAATTATGAATTTTCAGAATGTCTGTTTATGTAAAATACTTTTTAACAGGCAGTAGGTTTTAACAAGGCTCTGACAGATGCTTGCTAAGACCAATGCTATGTGCAATTTACAGTATTAAATTGGATGTTTTTGCAGATGAATTTGAAGCTGTGTTTATAAGGTGGAAATTTGCATTGCTTGGGACAGTTAAGGACAACACTGTGTTTCTCATAGACTTTGATCATACAGATTTTATCCAGAGCAGATTCTCCTTTTTCAGCAGTCATATGCTCGCCAATTATTGATAAAGCTAGGATGGTCTGTAATTAACTGACTACAGTGGCAAGTGCTTTGTTGCACATGTGTCTCAGAGAAGCAGATCACTCGCACTGTGACTGCTTAGTGATGTGGGTATTATTAGAAACACATTTATTGTAGAAGAAAGAATAACTTCCCATGCAGACACCTATTGAGCACATATTTCTCTTACAAGGATAAACAGCTTCATTTGTGACCCTGCATACCAATGAGTCCTCTTGTTGCCTTTGATTTCAGTCTCAGCACCAGGACTTTTTTAGAGATGTAATGCTTTCCATTGGTTGCTGTCGCATCCTGCCAAACCCTGTTATCCCAAAGGAGTGGTAGTTTTGATCACACACTTGTATCTGTAAAACACATGGTTATTAAATCTGATTTATCACCACACTCTCTAACATCTGTACTTGCACTACAGTGATCACTCACTGAGCATCCCAGCTTGTGTTTGTGATTTTGCTGTTGTAGTTCACCTGTGGTTTTGTAAGAATTTTAATTTTCTATCAACTTGCTTTGCCTGCTCTTCCTAAATTGGTGATTTTTATACTTATTGATTCCCATGGAGAAATTGTTATTGGACAACTATGCACTTTATTGTGCTGGATATGATGGCACTACTACAGGGTTTCATGTGGCCAGGAGGAACCAGGAGTTGAACCACTGACCCTGTGGTTCTCATATACTTCATTTAGCAGAATGTGCTCCAACGTCAAGGAAAGAGTTGGAACATGTTGAATTAATTAAATTCCTACTGAATTTGATTTCTTGGCAAATTTCACTATAGTAATATCATAAACAATACAAAACAGAATTGTTCAACAATTGAGAAGTATGTGAAATTTCAGCAGACAAACCTAATCATATTAAATTAAGTCAGTCACACGGCCATTACATACAGATTGTATGCAATTACATGCATGCAGATTTAAGGGGGGACCATGGCTCAGTCCACAAAACCAAGGGTTCAATTCCCGGTTCCTCCTGATTCCTGGTCACAGAGTGTCCCTGGACAAGACACTGAACCACAAAACCGTGGCGCCTTAAATGCAGCTGCCTGTTTACAAAAATCTCCCCAATGGGATTAATAAAATATTAATCATTCATATTATTTGCTTTCAATTTACACTTTCTAATTCAAGTAAGACAAACTTGTGTTCATAAATTCTGAATAGTCCAAACATTGCATTATCATTGGAACACAGGACTAATGTTTGCTGTTAACCAGCTATGACAATGATTTATAATAACATCAAAGTCTACACTGGTTTTCTGATCAGTCTAATGTTATAAATTCTGTGTTTATTACAAAAGCGAGGATATTTCTAGGCGACCTCCAACTTATACTGTATATAGAAGTGCTGCTTGCTGGACACATCTTGTCAGGCCTGGGAAAAAGAGAGCTGCTAATCATTCCAATCATATCATGGTTTTGTGGTTTAGCTTGTAACATTTGTATTTGGGTTACCTGTGTTTCAAAATACTCTGATCAGTTATTATAGCTAACATTGCATGCATTTATTTCTGCATATCTATGACTCCTCTTTGCCAGCCAGTTTCTGTGCTATATGTTGAATTTTATTCACCTGATTTTGGTGCAACATGTGACTATTTTTAGACATATAGAAGAGCAGAACTTGTCAGTAGTGTTGTCAGGTGTCAAATTCGCATGGGAAGGCAATTATAGTATGTCCAAGCTGGGTAATGCTCTGTGATGTTCTTTGCACTTTTAAATGCAGGCTAAAACTGGAAGAAAACTGTTTTCAAATGTTTATGTCGTTTGTGGCATTATAATTCATTAAGAATGTTGTCTTAACTCATCCTCACTGATCCACTCAGATAAATTGACTGATGCTTCCAGTGATAATTAAATCAGTTTACTCACATGTCAGACTGGCTGAATATCAATACAAAGATAATGGTGACCTGTTCAAAACTGACTTGAAGAGAATGAGCTTCACACTGAAATGAACTTTTTAAGATGTGCAGCTGTTCGTTTTTTCTCTGTTTCAGCTGACTCTGCTGAAGATTATAGTGCTGCACAGATGTAATGTAGTGTTTTCTCAATAAATCTCTGGGCCTTGTGTTAAGAACCAGTGAAAGCAGCTGCTGCCATGAACAACAGCAGGGACAGCCCAGCTCATTATATCTAAAATATGTGGGACTATCACGTAGCAGCATTTTACAAGTTGTTGGAAATAATTATATTGTCACCAGCACTGCTGTTGTTTGTAGTTTTGTGGTTGCTCAGTTATTTTCCAGTTTGACCTGATCTGTTTTAGTGACTGGACCCATAAGGCTGTTGTTTTATGTGTTTTGCTGAGTTTGATACAAGCATTAGACCAGAAATGATTTTGTGCATACTGTATTAACTTATTGTTATTTTAAAATGCTTATGCACATTGCAGGAGGCAATATGGACACACACATATTAGTTGAAATTTCAATTAGATGTTGCTAATGGTAAATCCCATTTTGTGTTAGCATCAAACTAACTGACTAGTCAATAGAAAATTGAGGAGTTACTTCAGCTGTATTTTCAGTGGTATATTATGTTATTTAACTTGAAATGATTGAATATGCCTCATTTGGGAGGCAACACATAAACAGCCTGAACTAGAAAGCCCTATGTGTCATTTGAAAAACTGAAGGTTTATTTTCCAAGCAGTACCATCAGAAGCTCATTTCCTCCATAAAAGAGGAAAAACAGACAGAAGAAACTTTTTTCATGATGAAATAATAATATTAAGTCAAGACTTTGAGACGTCAAAGTTATGAGCTGAAGAGTCAATATTTCGACTTTTAGACTCTGACATCGTGTTACACCATATAAATCATTGGCCACCCCATTCAGAATCTGCTGGCACCCCTGGATGAGTCATCAAATAAACTATGTGAATTTCGATTTGTCAGATTGGATATGAATTGGATCGTGGACCAAATATCTAGAAAAATGATATCTGATGCAATTTGGGGCAAAACTCATACTCTGCAGATGGGTGTGTGTGGTAATAGGGTTAAAAAGAGTTTCTATTGTCCCACCTTCTCTGTGATTACTCATTTTAACCAGGGAAGCAGCCGTCATTATCTTGCATTTACATATATTGACTTCCTAGCCATGAAATAATGATTTGATCAGTCACTGTCTGTCCCACTCCTCACCTGATGTTACTGCAAAGCAGTTGTTTCACTGTAGACAGAGGTCTCGACAAAAGTGAGCTGGAAACATTGGTGTAAAAATCATGTATTAAATGTTTAAATTGGCATAAAGACAAATATTAGAAGAACTCTTACCAAAAATGTATTGAGTTCATCCATTGTCCGTTAAATTACTTGTGCATTTGGTCATGGAGGTTGGAATCTTGTTTTCTTCAGATCATCAAAATCAACTGTCTATAAACAGGGCTGTTACAAGACATTCTCAGTTAATGTTTTCTCTAAACATTCAATTCAAATGCAAGTTCAAGAGAATTTTAGACCATTCTTCCTCACAGAACTGCTTCAACTGAGGCCACTCCATACTATCTCTATTGGGTTGAGATCTGGATTCCCACTGAGTCACTCCAAAAGGCAGCTTTTGTGTCTATAAAAACCATTCTGTAGTAGATTTACTTTGGTGTTTGGGGTCATTAGGTTCACAAGAACCAGTCCTGGGCATAGGCTATATTGCATATGCTATGACCCAAATGAGGAAAGAAGAAAAATAGTCAACTATGACTAGTTTATACTAATACAATTTTATGTAATATTATTTTAATGCTGTTATTTCGAAGCATTACAAAAGAAGCTTACAACAACATAACAACACAGCACTATGTGTGTGTTTGACATATACTCCTTTCTTCAAATGCATTTTTAAAATAATTAAAACCAACCTCTGCCATCCCTGGGCCACCTATAAGCAGTTTGGCCTGAACCTCCACACAGCCAGGTGAGGCTGCTTTGAGTTCTTCTGCCTCCCTCACCTTATAATTATTTTTCTTTTATTTGTGTAAGAGTATGAACATTGATTGGTAATGGAACTGGATGCAATGCAAGTGGCAGCAGCTAAAATCTAGACTGGTCAGCGATAGCTCTGGGATTCACTCAGCTTCTACTGAGCTTCAGCTGGTGGACAGCTACCACCGAGATTATCCTGTAGGAATACAGGATATCCCCAATTCAGTGCTGGGATGATGTTTTCATGTTATTAAGCAGTTTTCTTTTTATGCCAAACATAGTGCTGCATATCCTCTCCTAAAAAACTTATATATATCGGATATGATAAGTACAATGACAGCTTGCTGGACGTAAGATAATTGCTTGTATGTTATAACTAACTTAGCTAATAAAGCTGATTCTGCTTCTAATGTTTTTCACTTTTATATAACTTGCTTTTAATAATCCAAATGAGAACATCTATTGATTATAGTGTTGTTGTCCTCGTTGCAAGAAAATTCCTTCCTTCCTATACATAATGTTTGATTTTGAGAAGCTGAATCCAAAGGTGACATTAGTTTTAGGTCGATCAAACACTGTCTGCACCCACATACAAGAGTGTCACATTTCTTTGTCAGAGCTCTTTACTGTACGTGAGCCATAGGTGGTGTGCTACCTGAGGTACAAGGCTCCCTCCTGTTGGCCACTGAGGGAACAGAACACCACACAGAGACCTGCCATCACAGACCTGCACGAACATCCTGACTGTTAACAGAAAAAAAGCCATTTCCTGTGGATTGCAAGTTCAGAGTCCGTACAATACTGAACCCTGATTGGTTGACAGCAGCAGCTGCTCTTTTTAAATGATGTCAGTGGAGGCTTACAAAATAGGCCTCACATGAAGTAACATGAATAACATTTTAGTTCTTCTGTAGAAGAGGTGGCAAAGCAGAACCAAATCACCATGTGGGATGTTTTGTTGTCAAACTAGTTTAGACCTGGAATCTTAAACACCTAAAAACAGTGGATAAGTTGAACTAAAAGCTGTATACTCCACCCAGGCTTTTATTCTGCAAAATGTGCATATTATTTATAATAAAATATTACAAAAATGTATGATGTGACATTAAATGGCTTCAGAAAAGCTACCGCTACTCTTTTATATTGTTTCCCAACTCTTTCATAGTGGAAAACTGAATTATTTGTGTTAACTTATTGTGCTTTCTCTAAAGAAACTCAACAGATAACAGTTCTCTTTTTCAGTTGTTAAGAATACTGACACCACTTTTTTACATGCCTCTTGGGCAAACAGTTAACCTCACTTCCACAGACTCCCACAAAACACCAAAACAGTTCATCCATGTCTCAAAAATAAGCTGAGCTAAAACAACAGGGTGTGTTACATAAATGACGAACTTTTATCTTTAAAGGTTGAATTATTTTTTACATAAATCAGTATTTCAGTATAGAATAAGACTTTTTACTGTAACTGTACAAAGGTATACGTAACAAGATTGAATCCAAAATGCAGCAATTTACTTCAGTGTCCTTTATTTCTAAATCAAATCAAATTATTTGTGAAAAATAAAAAGTTGAAACAAAGCAACAAAAAAAAATGTTTTTGAAAAATATGCTGCAAATTTACAGTGTGCTGCAGGTGGTAGAGTATGAAAAAGAGAAACGAGTTCATGAATTCTGAAAGATGTGGTCACTGAATACATTTTGTATGAAAGCAATGAAAACAGAGTCACTGTTCGGTCCACACACAGTAGGCGGCTGTTTCACTGACTGTGTGAAGAGTTTCCACAATGTGAACAATGTATGTTAAAAAAAACTGTAATAGTAGTAGAGCTTAAAATTTCATGTGACTACATGAGCAATAAATGTAACAAAAACTACAGATGTATAGTGTGATGCTACATTTAACATTTTTTTCTCGCTCGTTTTCACACTATACACGCCTGTTAACTAAACATCCCAAACCACTCCACCATCTAAGACAGAACTATAAATACTGTTACCCTGTTTCCACACTTGATTCAGATTTGTTAAACTTAAAAATCTTCACACAGTTGATTAAATACAGTATATCACTGGCCTCACCGTATATGCTCATTTAGAAAGCACCGGCATCAAATGATTGCCTCAAGTCATCACAGCCGAATGTTTAACAACTGTATTTTTTTTTTTTAGACATTGGCAAAAATAGCAGCTACATGGAAATATTTTACTGCATTCTACATTTATCAATTTAATATTTACACTACATTTGCTTTTTTACTCAATTACAGGTAAATTTACTACATTACATTGACTTTTTTAATTTGGCACCATAACTCACTCACCAGTGTATAATGTCTCTTCTGCAGTGTCTGTGTATTTGAAGGCAAAGTTTGGTTTAGATGTAAGATTGCATGGTTTTGAGTGGAGAGTTTGGTTTTGACATGAAGGTTTGAAGTTTGTGAGTGTTAGTGTGCAGTCACATTTGTGTTTAGAGTTTTGAGAAATGGAGCATAATTTCAAGAAATGTGTATTAGCAATCAAGAAAACCTGTAATAACCACAACTGGTTTTCATCTAGAATATAATCATATAGTTGCTATTATATGTTAATTTTTTGGCCCTGTGACATTTATCTTTTTCCAGGCTACTCTTAAATGTTAAATAAAATCTACATCTAACTCCCAAAGTCCAACAATTATAGTTAACTACTCAAGAATAGCATGTTAATAGCAGTTGTCTTACAAAAATTAAGTGAGCTAGAAAGTGTAGTACATTTACAGTTGAATTTGAATTTTATAAACTCTTGATGTAGTACAGACAACTTAGAATTACCACTTCAATCAACTAAGTCATTTAAAGTGAAATATACTCTTATTCTAAACAACACATTTATTTATATTGTAGTGTAACTACTGTGACACCTCCAGACACAGAAAAATAACAGTCAACAGTTTATTGATCCCCTTGGGGAAATTGTTGTTTGGACAGCTGCTAGACCTGTGTCAGCACTACTATGGGGTTTCTGTGTCTTGTCCAAGGACTGAGAATCGAACCGCTCACCCTTGGGTTGGGAGACAACTGCTCTACCCACTGAGCTATCATGCCACCCCAGCTTCATTTGTTGCTACCATACTTGATTATAAGTTAGATTCACACAAAACACTAAGTAAATGTTTTTACACCCTGCAATTAACTGTAACTTGATAAAAACTAGTAAGAAGTACATATTGTTCCTAATTAAGAAAAGGTAACTAATTTACTCTATGCAAGTAAGGGTAGCTATCAGATTTGACTGTTTAAGTAATAAGAGTATCATAAGCTACATTGTCAGCATAAGCTATATTTATATTTAAAACCTAAATATTTGTCAGTAAGAACAAAATAGACTCATGATCACCATAGATGCATCACAGAAACTGATTCACATACTGGGACAATTAATCTGTTTTGTGAGAAAAAAATGAAAAAATTCAAAACGATTTCTCGTGATTAAGTGTTTCAGTTAAATGGCGTGTTCAGTGTTTGGTGAGGATGATTTATGAATGGTTCTGTTATAGACAGACCTCTTAGTTGAAGTAGGTCTGATTTTAAGTTTTGTTTTGTCAGCACATCCAATCCTTCCCACCCACCCCCACCCCCTCTTCCACACATGCACAGCCATTCTTCTCTTGCTAAATGCTCAACAAGGTCAAGTTCAAGGACACAAGGCACAATGGAAGGATGGTAGAACCTTAATAAGCAGCGCAGTGCAAACTGTTGCCTGTTGTATAATATTTAAGTTAAGTTACATGCTAAAAATGAATATTTATACTAATTCTGTTCTGTTCATGATACAGAAAATTTTGCATTGTTCATAAATTAATTAATTTATTTGTTTTAGTAAGACTATGTGCTTATACCCATTAACAGATTTTGTGGTAGCTACAGCAGAATTACCAATGTTTTTAACATTCTTTTAGAAAATGAAATCCAAACGTTTTCTGAAAGATTTAACAGGCTGCTTTTTCACTTGTGATTCTGATCAGTCAGCTGGTTCGTGCTGTTCATATCTTTACTCAGGATTGTTTAGTGACTCACTTCAGAGAAAGCAGACTTGATTTACACCACATGGCAGCTAGCTGAGTGTACAGTGGTAAAAATGGTCATCGGCAGTCATCATCGCCGGGAACAACAACCTCCCACAAATCAGTTGTTTATCTGCCGCACTGACAGTAGAGTTGTCTGTACGGATGAGATACGATCTTAAACCAGAGACCGTATAGTTCGTATTTACAGTATGACGAGCTAAAACTAATGTGAACTGTATTTAGTTTCTGCTCAGTTAAAATAAGTGTTGGTGCATGGTTGTAAAGATGAAAGTGGTGATAACCTTTTATAATACTGTATCACAACCAAGATACAAGATATTTTGTTGTAATTAGTTGCAAATTTGTTGCTAACGACTTCATAAATCACATACTGAGGACCTGTCTCACAGAAGAACCTAGTTTTGTTAATATAAACATCTTCTGACAAACACAGGAAAACCAACAGGCTGCCTGTTACTTCACGTACCACATCCGTCACAGGGTGTTACATGTTCCTTACACAGTGGTCTGACAAAAAAAAATCTATGTAAGAAAATTCCAGACATGTATGTGTTAAATGAATATGAGTATTTTTGCATGTTCTCATTAATATCTTAACAGGACACTGCATTTGTCTCTCTAAGGTATAAGGCATAAAGTGAACTTTTGCAAAGTTGTGTGTGTTTTCGTCAGAGTTAGAAAACATATTAAACGTGTTCATCTCACAATGACAGACAAACCAGGCAACCATATGTACTGTGTTTTTGGAGATGATGTAGAATGTCCAAATTGCAGAGCTACTTGGAGGAACAGGAGTCCAACAGTTTTTTGCCCAGGACCCCTTATGGAGGGTTGAGCCGGCCATGCATGCAGCTACAGTATGTCCAATACTTTACAGGACGGACATGACAAAGAGTCCAAAAACAAATATAACCAGTTCAAACTAAATGTATACATTTTCACACATTCAGGTATACAGCTAGATTTTTACTGATATAAAATACACCTTATAATCAAGGTTCAAGATTTAAAGTTCAGCGTTAAGGTCATTATACAATATAAGATTGCACAATGACAGTCAGCCTCTACAAATATACACTGTACACTTTACTCTCATTTTAAAATGTAATATACATTTACATTTGGTTGTATAACAGAGTATTTCATATTTAAAAAGTCCTTTCATACAGTCTTTTATCTTCCTGAATACTTTTGAATATAGCAATTACTAGAGTTCCACTTCTTATTAGATTAAAAAGATGTAACACATCAGAGAATGGATGCACTATGGCAGCAGGAGGCTATTTACATGCTACTGCCCTTGTTTCCAGTGGAGGACACTGAGGAGACTGGTGTAGGAAACAAACAAGCCACCATCTGTGGCTAACTTCAATTTTTCAGTTTCATGAACTGGATTTCACACAGGAGTCAGATACAGCCGGCTGCAGGCAGTTTAATGTTCTACAGTAATAATGAAGTATGGAGCTAAATGAGAGGCTGCCAGTGCTGCTGTTTGCTGCGTGGAGGCAGAGTGGCTGTGACACAGCACACAGGTTTACATGATGGCTTTCTTAGTGTATCTACAGCTGAGCAAGGCAGGTTGAAATAGTACACAGAAAGCTATGGGTAAATTACATCATTAGCATTTTTTATATGTAGCTCATGACTGTGTAGAACAGGTATATACATATTTACAAGTCACAAAATGTTTTGTTTACATGTCTACCAGGGAAATAATGATGCATTTTTATATAAAAAATACATAAATACAAATTTTAATATTGGAAGATAGTTCACATTAGTTCCCTGCTAACAGATTCCCCCTTTTTTACATTTTAACCCACATTTTAAAGTGTTATACTGTGGCTTGTATTATACATAGTTTTTAAATTTTAATATTGTCATGTGTGTCGAAATGTTGTAACTAAGTTAAAAGTTCTTTTCTAATGTTGGGGGAAAATTAAATCTCAATTCAATAACCACTACTAACATGTTTCCAGGGCTTTAAACCATCATGTCATGGTCTTCCTGGGTGGATAGTTTTCTCAGTGTTCCAATAGATGTCAGTCAGCCAGTTGGCATTACATGTGGTCCCCTGGCAACACAACCTAGAGAATACATACCACTGAATAAAAAAATAAACTAGTAAGAGGACGTTATGTATATTCATTATATCTATATTTCCAGTACCATTCACTCTTTTTAACGTTGAATGTGTTCAGGCTTGAAAATTGTCAGCCAATTAAGAAAACTTAAATATTATCAAAATAGAGTGATGATTGATGTTTTATGTGAATAGCTGGATGAATGGGAGCAACACTGACAACAACGAAGAAATTAAAGTAAGATTTTCCTCCTGTTAGTTTCAGAGTCTGGTGCTGAAACCGTGTAGATCATGTTCTGTCACATGTCGACCACATGCTTAAAGTGGAGGAAAAGATTTTGACGTCAGCACTTTGTATTTTCATTTCCTTAAATTCAAACGTCATCAAAAGGGGTGGGCGATAATATGGATAAAGTATATCTGTCACAGCATGTGGTCTTTAAAACCAATCATTCTGCTAATTCGCTCCTCGTCTAAAGTTTGAACTGGCATCGCGTCTTTATCTCATTACAGTGTCACTGCCTTTGTCAAAACTAAGTAAATAAATAAATTCAGATGTCATATCATGCCATGTGACCCCCCACTCCCCTGTTATCTGGCTGATTTATGTAGGCAACATTCTGCTCTTATTTATTTTATTTTATTTATTTGATAATTAATTTCATTTACATTGTGCTGCTACATTATAGGAAAAACAAATAAAAAACAACTTTTCGTTGTTCTGGGTTTTGGAAATATCTCTCCATCACTAGGCCCATGTCACAAACTAATCCCTGCATGTTTCTCAACAGAAATGTTTTTTAAAAATCACAGTTTTAGCGCCACGTTCGACACTTTATTTCTTTGCCGTTGCCAGTAAGACAAAGTGTACTTCAGCTCCCCTCTTTCGTTTGAAGCCTGTTTTTCGTTGGTTTATGTGCGTAAATAAAATGTGCGCGTTTTCCAGTTATCTTCAATTGAACTGAACTAAACTGAAAGCACGACAAACAAATTAATATAAAAAATATATAGAAGAGTTAAAATAATGTGTGAAAATGTTGTTTGGCATATGAGGAAACGACAGGGAGGCTTCTGTAGGCTTATACAGGCCTTTGTAAATAAAAGCTATTTGGTTATTCAGAGATGCAAAGTAAAAACTGTCCAAATGAAATGTAAAAAATAGTATTAACATTAGAGATTAAATGATCAATTAGTGCGTTATTAACGGAAGATGTTCTGTGAACTGTTATTGTTATGTAAATTATTTGATTTTGCGCATGACACATTTTATTTTGAAAGTAATTTTTAAAAGTTTTCTTTTAATTTATACTTACTCAGAGATTCTGTCTCATTCATGTTATCCATCAACCCATGCAAACACACTGTACACACCGCTGAACCTTTATATAGGTTCTAATTTTGCATAATCCTCTTAACTGTATTTATACTGTTTATGTACATTTCCGTAAAAATCGCCAACCTGATCCTCCAACCTTAACGTCCATCCTTTTACACCCCTTAACCCATCCCACGTCCTCTATGGCATAAGCATACTGTATGTTAGTGATGTATACAGTTTCCATCTCTCAATCTGGATTGTGCGCGTTAAGGAAGTATTTTCAGTAATTTCCTAAACAGCGTTACTCCGGATGACGAACTCCGTTCACAGAATATGAGAAATAAGAGCTTTATGTACAGTTTCCTGTACCCAGTCCAAGCTGGGCTGTCGGATGAAAACTAGAATTAACCATTAGATCCAGATAGGACATAAGTATTTTTTGTTTACTAGTTTATTTGTGACAATATAAATCAGACCCCTGCAAACATTAGACAACAACATTTCTGCCTCTGGTTGAAACAGTGGAACATGTTAAGAAGACACTGTAAGAGCAGATTTACTTGTTACTAAGTGGCGGTTAAACGCACAAATGCTGCTGTTTAACTGAGAAGAGAGTTGACATCATGTAAAAAGACAGAATCACACGTCTCTAATATTCTTAAAGGATTT
The DNA here is from genome assembly GCA_032362345.1 of Sandelia bainsii. Taxonomy (NCBI): domain Eukaryota; kingdom Metazoa; phylum Chordata; class Actinopteri; order Anabantiformes; family Anabantidae; genus Sandelia; species Sandelia bainsii. Next base: position 2,071,887 of record JAUMHL010000029.1, on the reverse strand, counting down.
AGAATCAGATTCCTTCAAACACGCGAGTCTCAGGTGAATTTCGTTTTAGTTAATGATTGATTAAGTGAGCTGCAGTCTGTGTGTTTGTCTTTACACCGGTTATGCTGGTTATATTGGACCCATCAGTGAGACAGCGTGGCGTCTTCTGTGTCATCTGCGCGCGTGCACTGTGCGCGCACTCACACACACACACACACACACACACACAAATAAAGTGAGGAAGCTTCAAGGTGTGCGGTAACCTTGAACTTGAGCTCATGACATCCGTCTGTCTTTCTGTCTGCACCCTCCTGTCCTTCCTCCCTCTCCCCTCTCTCTCCCGCCTCTCTCCCTCTCAATCTCTCTCTTTCCGTGTTAAACTTGACCTTGACCCTTAGGGGGCCAGTCTGCCCTCCCCCCCCACACACACACCATTCCCCCCTGGCAGACCACACTATGGGACACAGACTCACTGTCTGGGTGGTTTGCGTGTTTGTGTGCTGCGGGACCGGCGCTGTTTGGACACTTCAGAGTCAGTTCAGTGCAAAAACCTTTAACGCAGCAGCCAGTTGGCGCGAGTCTGGTCTTCAGTTGTGTCCATGTTCAGGTGTGATTTTACCAGAGAAGTTATTTGTACCCAAAGAGCTACTTCGTTATTTCATTAGTTTCACTTGAACTTGAACATTTCATTAATGACCTTGAGAACAACTGCTTGAGAACATTTTAAACATTTCAGCTCAGTTCTCAGTTTGTCTCAGTTAAAACAACATCTTAAAGATTTAATAATTAAAGATTAGAATTCTGATGGTTTTAGATTCATTTACTTTTTTAAAATTTGCTCTTTTGATTCATATGTGTTGAAACTTGATCCTTTATTATTATATCTGTCTCTAAGGGTCAAATCTACAGCTTTGGCGATTTTTTTCCCGTCCCGACACGTTTCAGATCAGACCAGAGCCCCATCTCCATGCTTAATGTCCCGTTCTCGCGCTCCCTGCTCCCGCTGCTTCCACCTACATCCACCACCTGGAGAAGCATCACACCTGCGCCTGACGTTTGCTGCCAGGGAATAGATTTGACACATTAATTTTATTGTATTTTATTTATTTTTAAAAACTGGTGCTCTGTGCGTATTTAATTCAGCTGCACACAAAGAAATATGGATTTCCCCAGCCCACGGGCCCCTAGTAGAAATAAAAAAAAAAAAACAGTCATAGCATATATATATATATATACATACATACATACATATTAATGTATATGATGTTTAGATGTGTCAACACGGTAAAGCTCAATCTTCACGTCTCCAACTAAAGTTTTACGCAGTAGGCCGTACACTAATTATTTTAGACTCTCCATCCATTAAGGCGTATTCTACACTTAGAAAGTGGAGGCGTTAAGGAAACAAAATAAAATTTTAGAAATCTTCATTCGTAACTGTTTAAGCGCTTCGCTAGATAAAAAAAAAATAAAATAAATCTGGCATAGATGCGCCTTAAAACGGTTTGAACCAAATCTATCTTACTCTTCATCTTCAGATCTGCAAATCCTTTCAATAAATCCCCTGAACGCTTCAGATGATGTACGAGCGGGACAAACTAAAAAGACATATTTAACATATTGTATACATATAACAACATACCAGGGATATACATTACAACTCTAAATGTTTTAACGCATTTGGCAGCGTCAGTTGAATACATTCACCTCTCTGCGTCACACTGATTTTACATTGGATTCATGTGTATTTACACTCACTAAAGAGAAGACTTAATTTAACCTGATTAACATGGTCGGAACCACTGTTGATACCATTTCCTTTTTCAAATGATGTCTTTTTTGTGTTTGTAGAGACCAGAGTCGTGATGATGCAGCTGCCAGAAGCGAAGCAGCACATTCAGGAAGCTGAGACCAATCTGCTTTTCTCGTGCCACAGCTCAAGCCTCATAAAAATATTTTTCTTTGATTGACAATCCCCAACAAGTCTCTTCTCCTTTCCCCCCCTCTTGTCCCGTCACGTGATCTTCAGGTCTCATCCAATGGCCTCGCGTCCTCCCCCTCCTCTCCTGGTCCTGGCAGCTTGTTGCGTCAAAGCTGGGGCTGGGATGTAACCGAAGGTCCGGCGAGTTACCGGGAGTCTTTGCCTCCGAGCGAGCGCCGACACTTAACGGCGCAGCAAGGCAGCGCACGCATGCTACGACTACTACAGAGCGCGTGAGGGTACATGTGAACTACCTGAGCTCTGTGTGTGTGAGAGTGTGTTTGCGCAGGAGAGCCAGTGGTCACAGAAGATTAAATGCGCACCAGTTTGTTTCTTCCAGCCAATGTAGCAGCTTAGCGCACAAGACCGGACCAAGTCTGAGAGGAAACGGAGAGAAGACCGGGAAAAGGAGCGCCTATGACAGCCTCCCTGGTCTTAAACCCTCGCTGGCCAGCGGAAACGGTAATGTTTGTGTATGATAACAACCTGGACGACCTGAACAAGAACATGGAGGGGCTAGTGGGCAGCGGCAACTTCGCCGCTGCAACTGCGGCGAGCCAGTGCCGCAACATTATGGCGCACTCGGCAGCCGCCGCTGCTCTAGGAGGTCACCCGTCCGGCCTGGTGCACTCTTCGGCCGGGTACTCCACAGTGGACGTGTCGGCTTCAGGCTCCAGCGAGACGGGCGCGTCTTCGGGGAAGCAGTGCGCAGCTGGACCATGCCCAGCAGCCGCCGTGCCACACCAGAGCTCCTCCACCGCCACCGCGTTGCCGTACAGCTACTTTGGTAACGGCTACTACCCGTGCAGGATGGGGCGGGGTTCTCTCAAGTCGTGCACCCAGGCGGCCGGAGCCGCGCTCAGCTCGCAGTACATGGACACAACGGTGAGCAGTGATGAATACCCGAACCACCGAGCCAAGGAGTTCGCCTTTTACCACGGCTACCCGAGCCCATACCAGTCCATGGCCAGCTATCTGGACGTGTCGGTGGTCCAGACGCTGGGAACTGGGGAGCCGCGCCATGACACCCTGCTCCCTATGGACACCTACCAGCCATGGGCTCTGACCAACGGCTGGGGGGGACAGATGTACTGCTCCAAGGACCAGGGACAAGCCGGGCACCTCTGGAAGTCCGCGCTGGCGGGTAGGCATTGTTTTCCTCTCCTTTAAAACGACATGTGCACACTGGAGACATGTAAAGCTAAAGCTAGACAACATCCAGGCCTAGTTAACGGTGACATATCTGATTAGGAAGTTATTCCAAACCTTTAAAAAAACTGATGACATTATTGTTCGGATAATCAAACACAGTCTCTATTTATTTGGATCGTAGCTACACACTTAATTTGACGAGTTCTTTTTGCTTTAAACACAGACTTGCCATTAATCACCTCTAAAACAATCCCATCTGCTCTCAGCGAGTTTTGTGCAGCTGATGCGTAAAACAAGACAAGCTGTTCGGAAGTATACCATCAGATTATCACAATATATGACACACTGGAGAAGCTTTTAATAACTAAGCTGTTCTGTGTTCCTGACGCATTCATTTCACAAAAAAATAATTATCAATTGACTGTTGCTCTTATTACACTTTTAACATCGAGATGTGAAACCTAACAGAATAATAACGATAAAATGAATGATCAAGTTAAACTGCTTATTAATTTGAAGTTTTAAATAATAGCTTTAGATTCATCTGAATTAATTAATCACACAGGACAGCTGAACGCAATAAATATTAACTCCATTAAAATCCAAACAGTCTAAAGAAGAGATTTGTGCATTAACTACTGTTTATTTGCACGTTAACGCACAATTGAGTGCAGGTCAGCTTTGTGGCCGTGCTGCTTGCAGACAGCAGACATCCACCATGTTGCCTGTCAGTGTTGCAGGATGGATGTTCAGTCAGCTCCAATCATAAAGTCGCTGTCTTCGTCCTTTAAGCCACATGCACTAAACATGACTGATACTGAATGTGCGTGAATGACTGGATGAATGTGTCCCGGTGTGCGCAGCCTCGTCCTCAGACCTCCTGCATTGTCTCTCTTCTCTTTGTCCGCTTTCAAACAGATGTGGTGGCGCACCAGCACGACGGCTCGCCTTTCCGCCGAGGCAGAAAGAAGCGGATACCGTACACCAAGGTCCAGCTCAAAGAACTGGAGAAAGAGTACGCCGCCAACAAATTCATCACCAAGGACAAGAGGAGGAAGATTTCAGCAGTGACCAACCTGTCGGAGAGGCAGATCACCATCTGGTTCCAGAACAGGAGGGTGAAGGAGAAGAAGTTTGTGGCCAAAGTGAAGAGCAGCGCGCCGTAGCATGCGGACCCCATGCTGTGCGGACGATTTAGTGAAATCGATTTCACGATTTAGCGACTGTGCATTTGCGTGTTAGACATTAACAAACAAACTGAGACAAATGGCGAAAGAGCAGAGAGAAATAAAGAAGCTCGACGTGGTACTGCTCGCTGGCGGACTGGGACTGTGCGCCATGGAAGAAAATAAAAAAAAAAAGACATAAAGGACAAACTAAGATTAAAGAAAAGAACCAAAGCCCTCTGAGAAAGCTTCCTATCAGAGGCATCTTGTTAATACAGCACCTTCCTGCCTGCTTTGATGTAACTGTCTGTCTACTCTGTGTTTTACTGTTTGTCAGTGCTGTCCGTGCCCAGTAGCCAATAGCTGAAAACAATCTATTACGCTGTCAACATTGTTTATAACTAATGTAAACCAGTAATCAAAATATACTGCAACACTTAATAAATTCTTTTAATCCTGATGTAGTCTCCGTTAGGTCTGTTATCTTTAAATTAATCAATATGAAAGCTGGCGACTTTGGATTGATGCGCGTAATGGGCTCTTCCTGCGAACCACGGTAGTAAAATGCGCAAACAAATCCACATGTAGTTCATATCAAAGGCTGGAAATTGACAACTGCGAAATGGACAAACAGCAGAGGAATCCAAACTTCTCATGCAATTTCAAAGTGTTTATGAGACCACGGATTCATATTTGGATCAGGTCTCCGTCTGGAGCATCGCCACAACAACGCTATCCATTTCCTACTATCATTTTCACAGGGCCTACATAGATCCGTGTGAACAAACCTCGCCATACATTCAGGAGTGTACGAATTCTTTATTTCAGTCACGATTTTACGCAAGAAGTGTAGGATGTTTTTGTCTCCCTCGTGTAGTAAGAAAAGTTAACTTTAAGAAGCTGCTTACTTCTGCTGCTTCCATAATATCTCCAAACAAATGATGACATGTCTCATTCTGTGAAGTATGGAGACCAAGAGGGATGTAGACACAATCTGGATTTCAAAGGTTACATTTAAAACTCATGCCTTCATAGCTGCTAATAAAGTTAGTTGTGATATTTAGTTTGAAAGTGATTTAAATAGAGAATTTCAACAGTTCAACAGAGCCACGTTGATTTTATTCTTATTTTTTATTATTATAATGAACATAAAGTAAAATAATACACAAACATTTTATGAAGAAAACAACACAGTAAATAATAAAATTGTACAATTCCGTAGGACGTAATTGAATGAATGATTGAAATGTATTTTTTACGCAAATGATTTGTTCTAGAATAGAATAGATACGTTGAGTTGCATTGAATATCCTTGCAGCCTACATTGTGTGTGTGCATGTCTATGTGTCTGTGTGTGTGTGTGTTTTAATTTCCACCTTGTTTCTAAATCACATTGTGATACTCAAAAAGCAGTGTTTCTGAGCACTGAGATTTCGGTTCCGAACATTTTCCCGTCTTAGTGGGACAGCAGAATCCTTGTATACGGACTCATTCAGTAATTGTAATTCTCTGCATAGTGTGGATGATGCCCAAGCCTCACTGGAGTTCATAACTGTGTTATGAGGTCTGCCTCGGGCTGACCGAGGAGGCTGGATCACGGCTGCTGTACAAAAAATGTGCCCGCCCAGCTCCGCGGTCAGCTCCAACCGCAGCAGACAAACAGTCAGACAGGGCTGAATGCAAAATTAGAAGAAAAGCTCACACATTTATCCAACATGAGCTGAGTGACAAACTGCGCTCAGATCAGAGGTCTGTAGAACTGTGTCCAACAGCGCAGCTGCTTAGAACCAAATGCCTTTTTCTCCAGCAGAAATATAAATGTTGCGCACTGAGCTAAGTGATTTCTAATGAGATCAAATGGTGCAAGTGCGTCTTTGTTATTGTTATTTTATTCTTTCTAGAAGGCCTGAAAGCAAATGTTTCAAATCTGTTGGTACAGCATGTGCGCGGTGAACTGAGAGGTGTTTGGAACGGCACAATATGTGGTTATGACCGCTGACGCAGGTAGATTTCTGTGCAGCGCTTCTTCCAAAATGTACAAACAGACCCTGGAAGCTGCGCACACTGAAATATGATGAGGACATATACCAGCAGCATTTTATTTGACTAACAGCGGTGATATTCTACAAGGAGCTTGATCCAAATATGATTTCAAACAGTTTTTTGTCTACATATAGAGACTGAACCCCGCCTGAACGTAATGGTCAAAACTGAAAAAAAAACTTTCACAATGTTCGGTTTAGGCCTGAGCTGCACCGAGCGTGTTGTGTTTCCAGTTTTGGTTTTTATTTAGTTATTTTATTATCGCGCATTTAATCTCTACATATCGCCCATCCAGAAAGAAACATATATTTTTTACAAATGTGAAGATAAAAAAAAAGTTTTTTTGCCACAGTAAATATACTTACGATTCAATCGGCTCCACTTCAAAGCTAAACTTTATAATTTCTCACTTCACGTCTGCAAACTTTGCAAACTGCCAAATGTCCTTCAGATACAGCAAAAACATAAAACGCACATGTGCGCGCACAGGAGAAATAGTGAGAGATAGTGTAACAGTAGATTTTTAATAAGTACTCATTTATATGACAGAGAATACAGAACATTAAGATTTGTAGAAATTATTAAATGTGGTTTATTGGCTGTACTCTGGTGGTTAAATATGAAATTTCAGGCTCTTTTGAAAGTGAAACCTTTTAACGCGGTAAATTAATAAGAAGCTGCGTCTGTGTGAAACAGGCCTGAAGGAGCAGACAGGACTAATGAGAAATAGATGCTTCAATATACAGAAGCTGCTGTAAAGTCCGGCTAATACACCGTCCTGAGAATGATACTTAAAAAAAGAATCTGGATTCTATGGATTGTGATTGTGAAAGTGAATGTCATTTAGTGTGAGTGTGTGTTACACATTAACATTGAACTTGACAAACGCGGTGCGCTCTGCGGGCCTGTTGACTCTCTTTTACTGCTCCGTCTCTGTCCTCCTTTAAAACCAACAATACTGACGGAAGCCCTGAAGCTCATAAAGCTCATTCTCCCCTTTAGTCCAAATACCAGAGAGAGGAGGAGGTGGAGGCCTGCCAGCCCCAGCCGCACCACCCAGCTCATGTGGCCTCACTTTAGTCTCACACAAGACAGAAAATCACACGAGAATCCATCGCGTCGATTTCATCAAAGAATATTATAATTATTAACGTTTATTCTGCCATCGTATCACTTCATATAATGTTAGTTTCACTGTTGAGTGTATTTCCTTCATAACATAAGTTTTGCAACTGTTTTACCAGCTTTAATATGAAATACACCCGAAAATAGTCATTTATTAGACTATTTATTAGTCGTTATTACATTTGACTTCTTCCAGGATTACTGGAAGAAAAATATCTACTGAAGTAAAAAGTAACCTTTAACTTTAACCTTATTTCTTTTACTTTAACTTCATATTTCTACTCCACTACATTTCAGAGACAAATACTTTACTTTTTAACTACAGTATAATGTTTTACTCCGCCACTACATGATACATGATTTAACATTAAAGTTAAAAATGACCCACTCCAGCTACAACAGTGCTGCGCAGACTTAAAAGCACAGGGGACAATGATGCAGTGAATATTATGTTGTAATAATGATATTTGGAAAAGGTCATTCTGCATGAGGATTGTTACTGTTGGTAACGTCAGTATAATTAACAGATCATGGATTCATAACTTTTGTACAGTGTTGAGTATTTTAACATGAAGGTGCTCTTACTTAAGTCAAAAATCTCATAGTGAGACTACATTACTAATAAGTAGTTGTACAATATGAATAAACAGGAAATGAGAGAGGAAGTTGCTACAAAAAACAGAGGGGGCAGAAGTACACAAACTCAACTAAGTGCAAGAACATGGCTAAAAAAATACTCCACTGCAATTAGAAGTATCAAGTATCAAAGTATCAAAAACAAAGTATTTTAACCAGGATTCAATTTGATGTTGCTGATACTGTAACGAATCAACAAGTGGAGTCCAGATTTCTTTTTTTTGACAAGAAATTTTTGCAAAGACAATTTAGTAATAATTAATTAAAAGAAATTATACATAGATCTGTGTTACTATAGCAACTTGGTGTCAAACTAAAGTCGGTAAAGGTGGAGCTGATTTTAAACATTATTATTATAACTAATATGTTATTGGTTGATTATATTTTGAGTTAAGAATCTAGATCTGGAAAAAGTAATTTAAACTATAGAATAAATGTAGTAGGCACAGACAAAAGTGTTACACTGGTGTGGATTGAACAGTTCAGTGAGTGGAAGCTGCAGCACACAACATAATAAATATTCATGTGTGACTAAATGTAAGATCACATTTCAAAGAAAAGAAAAGAAAAGTTTGATTTATTTTTTCAAACTCTATGTCTGTTGACAGATTTTTTTTTGCACATGTGACTGAAGGAAGCTTTTTGGAATCAGTGTTTGTTAATCTTTGTGTTATTGTCAGTCTGGTTTGGTTTTATGCAGATGTCATAACAGTCAGATTTGCATCTTGTTAGAAATGAGTGAAACAGAATAGACACAGAGTGTGTTCAACTCCTGCCTACAGAAAGATGCTTCTTCGGGAGATGTAGAGATGAAGGAGTGAGATCCCATCACTTATTTTACCAAATAAAAAAAAATGTATCACTCTGGATATTCATTACACACTACTCACTGTTCAAACAAACACTATGGTGGAGAAAGTTTTCACATTCTTTAGTTATAGCAACACAAGTAAAAATAGCAACACTACACTCTCCGGGGGGGGGGGGGGGGGGGGGGGGGGGGGGGCGGGG
>JAUMHL010000029.1:2035587-2059594 GCA_032362345.1 Sandelia bainsii | reverse complement strand
TATCTATCTATCTATCTATCTATCTATCTATCTATCTATCTATCTATCTATCTATCTATCTATCTATCTATCTATAAGAAATTCCCCACTCGCCTCCTGTGGGATGTCTTTTTCCTTCAAGGACAGGTCCTCATGTCCTCCGGCCTGGGAGCTTGAGGGTTCTGTGCAGTTTGGTAGCTTTTCCTACTACTCTTCTCTTCTGGAAAGAGATCTCAGATGTTGTTCCTGGAATCTGCTGGAGAAGATTAGGGGTTGCTGCACCGTGTGTTTCGATTATCACAGGGACCACTGTTGTCTTCACCTTCCACATCTTAGTTCGTCTCTCAGCCCTTGGTATTTCTCAAACTTCTCATGTTCCTTCGTCCTGATATGGCAATATTTCCTAATTTGCACACTTGCACTAAACAATATTCGTTAATATGGGAAAAATATTCACGCATGCCCTATCGCCATCATGGGGACAAATGTTAATGCACCTCTGAGTACATTTTCACAATAGACCACCCTGTGATGTGAACACTGAGGCCTGCTACATAAAGATTATTATTATTAAATTATAGATAACGGTATATGGTATTACAATATTAGTATTATTATAATAGTACATTAGTATAGTAGGACTGGCCTATGATTCTGAACAATGCATTTGTAGTGATTGTAATTTCATCTTCTATCTCATAAGGGGAATATACATTTTTATGTTGTTTCCAAACTTAAATCACTCACGTATAGACCTGCTGATCTGTTAGTTATCTTGTGATCTCAGCTACTTTTCTCAGAGACTGTACCAAACACTGTATGTACTTTATGATACTTACTTTTATGTTCTTCGGGTCTTTAGCATGAGCCTAGAATTGTAATGAATTCTCTTTCTGTTCTGAGTGGTTTTCATTTCAAGCTTCAAAGTAGTCACACAAACTACTATATGGAAAAGATGTCTTTCATTTGTCAAAAACATAGGCACCCTAAAGTTACTCTAACTTGCATTTTCACATATTGTTTTGCAGAACATTCTATGTGCACGTTTCTACATCAATAACTTTCCAAGAATTTTCCTACACAGCTTCAATGCACTGATTACTGACTTACTTAAAGCTGTTTATTGTATGAGCAATCAATCTGACAGGACACGTCTGGGTAACAAGAAACACCTTCAGTCAATGTTCCAGTATGTTTGTGCAAAAGACGCAATGTTCTCTGTTGTTTGTCTTGATTTCAGTATAATCAAATGAAAGCTGAAATTCTGAACTCTCAAATTCAAATGTCTTTAGTTCCTGGGCTGAGATGGAGAAAGCCATAGACATATTAGATGTTAAATATACAACAACTTTGGGACACATAAAAACACACCAACAGACACACACACACTCCAGTCAATATGAGCCACACACAGCGAGACAGGAAGAACAAGAGCAAACAAGAGTAAAGTAACTGTTGTCTTCAAACAAAGGCAGGAAAGTTTAACACTGTATGTGACAAGCAAATGTACCGGCAGCCAACACACTAGTAATCTGTGAAATTTTACAGCCATACACAATTATGTTGACCTTATAAATGTGAGTGTGTAGCTTGATTGTTTAGCGGAGAGGTGAAGACATGTTGTTGTGTTGCAAGCTGAGGTCGATCCAGGATGATTTTCTCCTTCATTTGACTCAATGAGTTACGTTGGACATCGCTCATGAAACCAGCGAGTTAATCTTTATTATCACTTAGCAAGTCTTAATTAGTACACTTGATTTAGTTTGTTCATTTGCACAGAAACACTGGAGTAAAACACAAAAGACACAAAACAGCCGCGTGGACACTGAAAGCCAAATAGTAAATTAGAAAGCAAGTGGAAAAGTAGAAAATGTGTCAGGAGCACAATGTGAGAGTGTGAATAATATTTTAGGGAATCTATGCATGCATTCCTTTGCATTCTTATCTCTATGTATTTTTATGTTGTTCTGTCCATATGCACTATTCACACTCACAAACAACTGTCATCGCACTTACCTCTTTATTCACTGTATTATTGTATGATTGTTTTATATATCCATTTACTTTTTCTTTTTTATTTCTTTTTTTTATATATATAAGTTATTCTCTTTTGAACATTTGTAGAGCTGCCAACCAAATTTCGTTGCACTGCATAATACATGTATAGCAATGACAAAAAAGATATTCTATTCTATTCTATTTTAAGTTTTAACAATATAATGAATAAAGTGAAAACACCTAGTTTGATGGTGGTTAAATTTGAACAATGGTACAGTTTAAAGATTCATAAGTCGTTTATCACTCCTCTATCTTGTCTCGTGGATGACAAGTGTATATATACTTGGATTGTTTGTACATAGTGAACACAGCCCTGTAGTAAATACTAGCTAATCTACTAGATAGTTACTCATTCTGTACTGTACATCAGGCCTTACAATAGAAAAGACTGTCACAAGAATTATATTATGCACTGTAAATATGTAATAAAGAAATGTTCAGCAGGTAACATTTCACGCTATGTCACGTCCAGCAGACTGTGCTCCCTCACATGCACGCACACACAGCGTCGGCATGGTGATAGGAAGCAGATGGGTGCAGGGTCAGCTGACCTCTGAGTCACTTCCTGCTCTGATCGCCATGTTGTTGCTCCCATAAAACTGTGTTAAAAGAAGAGAAAATTTCCACCTGGGTGGTTTATCAACAGCCTTGCGTGGTTGTGTGTGTGTGTTTTCTTTCTACATCCATTTGTAGTGTTTTAAAAACACAATGCTGCTGATTCAAAGACATAATTATGGTTTTAATTCATTTATAACATTTTTTAATGACTTTTGAACTGACCAGCAGCAAACTGTGCAATGTTATACAGCAATGCTCTATCTGATTTTTCATAAAGAAATCATTTAAAACAGTCAAAATTATATATATTATATGGTTATAATTATCAGTGAATAGCTTTCATGTAATTGTTTGTGAATTTTTGATATGATTTTGTTATGATTAATAAAGAGAAACCTAAAATAACTACTGTATGTTTATGCTTTGTTTTATTTCATTTAAAAAAAAATCATAAGTGAAGATGATCATCTGTAAAACAAACAAAAAACAGTGAAATCACCTGAGCATGCAGAGATAGCAGGATGTTGTTACTGGAATTCAGTCTACTAACAAACAAAGATGACTTCCTCTGCATGGTCATAAACTTCCAAAACTTTACAGAGCTGACTGGTCACAACTGGTCACAGCTGGTCACGACTGTGTGCACAGTCCAGGACTTAAAGGCTCGGACTTATGACGTCATGGAAACCCATCCAGCCAGCATCACTGTCACGCATGATAAAGCTGAATGACACCAGGTAGAGAAGTGCTGCATAACAGCTTCCTCTTCCACTACAATGTTATACATGTGTTGCACATACAAAATTACAAATATTGTTTCTGTGAATTTCACTCTGTTGTACAATACACTGTGCACTACATTGCACACCATTTTTCCTTCTTACTTCCACTGGTGTTTTTTACTTTGTCTTGCTCTATTTCTATTTTATTTCACTCATTTTTATCAATTGTTTCACTTACTCACACTATTACTATATGTGCTTTACTGTTCAAACATGTTACATGTTTTCATTATTAAGTTTATCAATTTAAACTGACATAGATACAAAGTGACATTTGGATGCAGTGCTGATGTTTGCTGATGATGTGCCTCTGTTCACCTGTGTAGATATTCCATTTAAAACAGCTGTTTCCAGCTGCAGTGGTCAATGTGTAGGCTGCATTTCTAATTTCTAATCATTAAATCTGTTTTTCTTTCAAAAACATGGACATTTCTATGTGACTCCAAACACTTAAAAACAGTAGCAGAGATATGTTATTTGTATAGGTTTTTATTTAAAAACTCATATACCAACAAAAAAATACAATGTGCAATCAAGTGTGTGTTGCACCAGCATACAAAATTTGAATTACCTGTTACTATCTCACAACAAAGACTATCAAAAAGATGTGTGGATGAGAAAATTGCATTTTCATGATATCTTTCCGGAAACGTGCTTGAGGTTGAGGTTGATCTGTTTGGGCAGAATGTCTAGAAGGAGTCAGATAATAGGTGAGAACTACTGATGGGATAAATCTCATAGGCAGCTATTAGAAATTCATTCAAATAAATCTGTGAGTAAATTTGCCATCAATCAGTCATCAGTCATTTTTATCTACTGCAGTTGAATTCATATTTTACCTTGTCAGAGGACTTTCTCATCCACATGTGATTTGGTCTGTTACATTTTAGCAATAATAGTATAGATATTAATGTTAAAAGTCTGAGCATTGTGTCAATATTTGTAACAAATGCTCACCAAGAAGTATCTCTGTCTTATACTGGAAGGGATGAGTGGTGACAGTTTGAAAACAGTTAAGTTGCAAACACTGTCTGCACACACTTCAACTTCAGGGGGAAAAGAGAATCAGTGTGTGGTTCTCTCTCTCCATCTAGTGTCTGTTATAATGAACTGCATCTCATGGAAACCTGCAGGGCTGCTCTGTGCAGTCAGTCATGCCAGTCCAACACTTTGGTCACCAGACAGAGTGCCATGAAATTTGGTTCAGACTGTGATGCCCACAGGTTGAATCCTAATGATTTTATGTAATGAAATTATGTTTTTCCAGTGATCTTCTGGCAACATAATTGTTTGGTGGATTATGTTCGGAGGCAAAGTGTCTTCATAAATGAACACTGTAAATCCTCACTTAGGAATTTTGTGGAATCAGCTAATTATTTTAATTAACTTAACATGAATAACTTTTAGATTTTCAATCTGATTCAACTTAAAATTTCTAATCCTAATTACAATTACAATTACTTATAAACAAGACTTTTTCAATGTTTTAGAATGATGAGTTGAATGAGTGCATTTCTGAAATTTCACTCAACTCATTAATTTAAAATGAGAGACATTAATAATAATAATAAAAAATAAATAAATACTGTGTTAGTGAACTTGCCAGCATGAATCATTTGCAAGCTCTTCAAATGTTGTTCTTTTTTGTAGTTTGAAAAAAAGATTCAAGGTGGAAACTTGCTGCATATCTTTAATACTAGTCACAGTTATATGAATTCACACTAATCAAAATATTTGAACCGTAAAGCAGATTGGTGTTGAATTCAGTCCCTCCTTAACTATAGATCAGGTGTCATATATCTGTCTGAACCCAACTTGATCCTGAGACTACAGTAGCTGAACCCAGTGTGGTTGGTGTTTTTCTTCCAGGAGCAACATATCCCGCATCATTTTATTTTTTAATAGCATTTTAAATGAGACTAAAGACGAAACTTGGGTTCATATCAAAACATTAAGCTTCATGTCTGACCTATGTGACAAAACCCTACCCGGGCCTGAACATAATTTCAAAATTTCTGTCCGAACCCGACCCATCCCTTGGGTATCCACCCTCTAGTACCTCCTCCTTGTACACTTAAAATGTATCAGTCACTAACAGGACGGCTGTGTACTGACTGGTGTAATGTGGCTCTAACAGGAGCCAGTTCATTGTGTTGGCTGCAGATTAGCCCTTTAAACGAACAAGTCGATTTTGTGGGTGATTTGTAAGTTCAAACAACTACCTAACTTGTTCAGTAGACTAACAAATCACAATCACCCAAACTAAGACAAAAGTTTACAGAATAATAATAGATATTTTGTTAAGCCCTTTGGGGAAATTGTTGTTTGGACAGCTGCTAGACCTGTGCCAGCGCTACTACGGGGTTTCAGTGTCTTGTCCAAGGACACCTCGACATATAGCTTGCCGGAGAATCAAACCACTCACCCTTGGGTTGGGAGACAACTGCTCTACCCACTGAACTATCATGATACACCATGATCATCATACAGAAGAAGCAATATTTAATCAAAATAACATTTAGTTGTCTTAGGAGAATGAATTACATTGTTGCAGCCACTTTATTCATATTTTTAAATTGAAAGTTGTATTTTACAGTGTACATGTATTAACAGCAAAGCTGTGCTGTAATGTTGCTGTGCTAAACTGTCTACTCCAAGAATGCCAAGGATAGAATTAGTAAAGTAAAGACTGCTTTTTGATTTAGCCATGTCAGAGATGGCAGTGCAAGTCCACCATTACATCATAACTGATGTAGGCTACCAAGCAGGTTTGTGCAGATATTTATGTTCTCTAGTGACTTTGATGATTTCCAGTCTTTTTGATTTTTAGTAAATTGTCTCATTTCCAGATACAGATCACATGTTAAAAAGTGTGAATGCTGCCCCTATGTCATTGCTTGATTGTTCAGCTCAGACTGTAAACTGTCCTCTCAGGGCTGATTTGAAGATGTTCTTCCTTGGTGACATTGTTTGAGGGCAGAACATAGTAGACATGTAGTCTCAGCTCAGGTGTGATGCAGGAGAAAACAGCAAAGAAAGGAGCTGCACTTTGGCTCAATACCAAGGTCAAATGAGACCTGTTTGGGGTGGGGTGCTGCAGGGTCTCTGGTTTTATAGGGCACAGAATAAAACCCTGATCACTGTGGGTTTTCTATCTTCTTCTACTCTTCCTCCCCGTCATGGCACGGCTACTCGTTTTTCACAGAAAGCCGCTTTTTATGGAGCTGCTGCCTGCTGACGGGCAGCGAGCGTGTGTTCAGCAGACTTTAATTGTCTGTCGGTTGCAATAAAAGGGCCGGTGAAATACGCAGCTGTAAAAAGAGGCTGCAGCCTGGAGCCTGGTGCATCCTGGGAGACAGAAATGAATAAAACACTGGGTTAGAGGTGGATGGTGAAGAGATCACACAAAGAGCCTTTCACCTTAAAAGTGAAATTACTGGATGCATTTCAGCTTGGAAAAGACTCTGCATGAAACCAGTCAATCAGGTTTTTCAGTAATAGGTGACTTTACACACAGCTGCTGATGTTATAATTTCCACATCATATAGCTGAAAGTGAATGAACGCTGACATATTTTTAATTTACCTGGTGATTTTAATTTAATGCACATTAGACATGATCTTAAACAGTGATGCAATTATTATGAAATAATATGAATTATTGATTAATAGTGGAGTTTGACACAGTGCAGTATTACTACAGCATTAGTTAGACTGCACTTCTTGTGAAGTTCTACCACTTTTTAAAGCTTTCTTACTTTGAACCACAGTGCCACCTCCTGGTTATATGTGGATACTACAGGCGCAAGACGAGAGTAAATTACACAGATGACCTCAGTCAGACTGCAGAACAAAATATTTAATGCAAGACTGCACTGTTGGAGAGGCCAATCTGAGAAAATCAGTGGTTATCTGAAAGAGTGAATTTCAAGTTACTGAAGAAGATATAAAGGAAAAATGCTAATTAATTTACATGACATCATCAATGCCCACATTACTTTAATCCTATGATATATGTATGGTACGCTACCACATACCACCAGTCAATAACCCGGTGTTCCTACAGGCTACAGCATAGCATAGGACAACTGGATGAATACTATAAAGATTTAGATGAGTAACACGTTAATGTCTTGTGCACAGCTGCACTTCAACATGAATCAGAGACCATGTGGCTGGTGAAAATCGTCAACAAACCCTTCGAATGAACTCACTGTGTGGGGGGATGCCTTCACACATGTGTTGACTGATCCAGATGTCCCCCCCTCCACCCCCTACCCCCCACATTTCTGAAAATGTTCAAATAATTGAAGAGGAGAGATATTTGGCATAAAAGAAAATCTTCTCTGCCGATGTGACTCTGCTGTTTCAGACAAGCCATATGTCCAGAAGACGAGGAGAACATCTGGATTTGGTAGAAATGAGCTTTTAACATGCAGCGTCACCACATGTGGTGGAACAATAAACAGTATAAATGTTATTTTACTTTCTTCAATATATTCTGTCCAGTTCTATTTTCCACCAACTCATCACTGTTGCAAGATTCTAGATTCTGGGACTGCTTGCTGACAAGTTCATTCCTTTCCTGATTTAAAAAAAAACATTATTATTAAAGCTTCAATTGTAGCTTGTAGGATTTTTCTATTATAAAAGAACTGATAGTTCGTGTCTTCCACTTTGTGTGTTTTATTCAACGTTTCCCTCTGGTCTAATACAAAGAGAGCGTTTAAATGTTTCACTATTAATGTGCAGACCCTGCAGCAGCAGCAGGTCACGCTATTGATCTGCTTTGAGAGAAATTGCATTTAATCCAAACCGACCTCGACCTTCGGACGCACAAGGTTACCGCAGCCCGCGTGCACAAATGCTAATTCAGCTCCATAAATATGGTTTAATTCTCATAATGCGCTCGCTGGCTCGAATTAATGAAAAAAGCCTCAATGCCCCCGTGACTCGTTATATAGGAAACAACCTTTGAAGACACTACAGAGAAAGAGCGCAATACTCCCGTTTCTTCCTTCCCATTCCTCCTGACCAGAGTGGGAGTTTCGGGGCCTCTTTCTGCTCAGTAAAAAGAGACCTTATAGCAAACTGGGGCCCAGTTGTCATGGTAACCGGTCATAGCTTGACCGGGGGTGAAGGATGGGGTGGGGTGGGCGTGATGGGAAACATTGGAATGCCATTTTTGAAAGCATAAGGGTCCTCTCTCTGCAATACACACACGTGCGCGCGCACGCACGCACACACAACATCACGTTTTACAACAGGGCCCAACAACCCCTCACCTCTACAACTTCAACGTCAAAACTAGCCAGAGACTGGAGGGGAGAACCGGGACAAGTGAGAGAATAGGGTGTTATTTCGCCATCACCGCGGTGACTGACTTTGCGCACAGCTCACACAAACCCTGGAAGAGATCAGGGAACAATCGTCCTTCCTTATCGCGCGTCCTTTCTCATCCCGCCTGCAGCGTCCAAACACGGTGAGTCTCTGCTGAGCGCAGGCTCCGGGGGAACTCCGGGGGGGCTAATTATCTGACTGATGATCTAACTTTTCAGTGAGGCGGTGAAAAGTGTCCGTTTACAGACAGATTTCACTCTTTATGTCAGCGATGAGTACGGAAAGTAACATGTGATTAGTCTTAAGGGCCTATCTGGACACCATATGCGCGCTCATCCACAAACCCTGCAGCCTGGCTTTTTTTTTTTTACTTAGAATCCATCTGGGACTCAGATGCAGCTTAGTTTTGCACCATTCAAAACTGGCGTTAACGTCATAACCTGTCACGGCTTTAATTAAACTGAGACGTAGGAGCGCGGCCTTGTTACATGCTGTCGCTGCTGTGTGCACAGTAGCGTGCAGGCTAATGCTCCTCTCAGATATATTTGATTTGATCTGTTCTGTAGCGTTAACAGGGACAGAGAGAAAACAGATTGTTAAAGAATAAATTCCTCATGACAACACCTCACCTGAAGTCACATCTGGTTGCAGCTTATCTGAGAACATGTTTGTCTCATTGTCTCTCTTGTTGACTTTCATAAAACTGTTTGAACTATTTATTTATTTATTGCCATTTTCATTTATGCTGGACTTATGATCAACCAACTTACAAAAGTTGCTTAAGATATTTACTTACAGTTAGAACAAAATTAGTAGAATTAGTTAACAAAATGTGCAAACGCTGACTCGACACCTGATATTGCTTGCAAACGTTTATTTTTTAAGCTTTAGCTACATAACGGTTTTTACACTCATACCTCAGTTTCTCTCAAAACCTCAAGCCTCACTTGTACAGTTAGAAAAACACACAGATTCTTATGTGTAACTAAAGCACAACTCTTGTTTTTGTTGTTGCATGAATGAATGAAGGCAGCGTGTATATACAGAGAATTATTGTTGGTCACCATCAGAAACTGATCAAGTCCCTGTGAGTTAATGTGGTTAATTATTGTGAGTGAGTGTTCCATACATTAATTATGACACAAATATGCTCCAACGTAGTTGTGATCAGCCTCAGAGAGAAACAGGTCAAATAAACGGGTGAAACACGGGTTGATTTATTCAGTATTACTATAGTTATTTGTTGCTATAGTCAAATATATTTTAAATCAGCGGTATTATTTGGTGATTATCCAATAGATCAGTTCAAGTGAGTATGTTTTTTATAATAAACTGCTGCATCAGCCTATTATACATATTCTTTATTTGTGATATGTAAGATTTTGTTCATGTTTTTAGTTTCCAAAGAAATCAAACTATTTCTCATGTCCAAAAGTCGCAATATGACTCATTTATGCTGCACACGTTTACAATATAACTGAATGACAAGACTACAGCGACACCTGCAGGCAGAAAGCGTGCACTGGACCCGGACCGTCACATTTCCAGTCCACAAATTTGTGAGCAACACAAGGGGGACCGGTCTGCTGTGGGTTTTTTTCCTTTTCTTTCTGGAAGCTTGTTGCAGTATCGCTCTTAATGCATCAGTCCTGCAGCATCTGCATGTGAAACTGCCTGTGTTAGTAGAGGATGTGATTCACTGCATGCACGTGTTCTTTCACAAGTCAGACTAAAGTTATTTTATTAATCCAGCACGAAAAAGAACTCTTTGTTTCCTAGTAACATGTAGCGTGTCTTGTTCATAATGTTTTCACGTTTCTGCGCCTGACGCAGCCTGTTGCAACCTTTTTCCATCTCGTGTCATTTAACGGATTTTTTTTCTCTTCGTGACTGAAACTAAACTGTAAGGAACAGCTTCACTTCTCTTGTCCTTGCACTGTACATTCCGCGGGAACATAAAAAATAAATCTGCTATATCAGAGAGATGGTACTAATCGGAGGGGAAATTCCACAGCGGACTGCTGCTTTCAGCTGCTCTGTAATTGGATGCAGCTTGTGAGTCAGGCCGCCTCTGTCTTGGCCTCCTACCCGGGCTCCAGGCTCTGGAACACGCGTGGTTCTCATTTGAAGCAGCAGTGAAATATGGATGGAGAGCGCATTAATGGAGCCTGTATTAATAAGAAAGAAAGAAGTCGTCAGAAGTCGGGGGCGTGGCCTGTCCGTGAACCTCAGATCGCCATTGGCCGCCTAACTGTAAGCGTTTTCAGCCAAACTCTGTCTTTCCCAACATCAACGCAGTTTATGTCCGCCCCCCTCTCCTTTACTTCCTCGCAAATGTTTCCCTAATGATATCAGAGCGCCACACGGCGCGAGTCCCCCCCTACCCCATCCATCTGCATCCTCGCTACAACCTGAAAAGTCCAATGTGGTCAAAACACCGGCGCTGCAACCTGCTGCTGCCCCAAAGTCACGGGGCTGAATACCCCCTCACAGCGCGTGCGTGACAATGAAGCACGCTCGTGCCAGATGTTACCTCAGTGTCAGGTGAGATGCAGCCGTTACCTGCTCAACACAACAAGTTTATTCTCCGCAGCATGAAGGGCACTCATTTACACCCCGTCTCCCCACTGGACACCTCGCACTGTCAGATCTCTCTCGTGGATGACAAGACTGACAGGATGAGGAAGAGGAGTGTTTTGTTGATGCTCTCTGAAGAGGAGAGGAAGACATTATGGTAAAGAGCAACAACGCGGATGTCATTCGGTTCTGAAGCCAAGGCAGGGACAACTGCGGCAGCGCAGAGGAGGGCGGTCTGTTCCGGGGAGAGCAGAGCGAGGACGGGGAGCACAAGCACAAGGTACGACTAAGAAACGAACAGGAGGAGAAGAATGAAAGAAATCCAAGATTAAAACACGAGGGAGGGAGCAAGAGAAGAGATATGGGGATGAAAAAGGCAGGTAAAACAAAGAAGAAGAATGAAGGGAAGATGGAAAAAAGAAAGAGAAGAAGGAAATTGAGAATAAGAAAGAAGGAGCAGCAGAAGGGCAGTAATGTCAGGGAGCTGCAGCAGGAGGGGGTGGGTGAGTGATGAGTGGGGTGGGGGGCTTTTGTTAGGTCTGGAGGGGAGACAAGGTGATTCTTCCGACTCTTTCCTGTCCACCTCACACACAACGTGTCGCTCTTTCTGTCCTGATTTCGTTTTATGGCGGGCTCTAAAAGACAAAGAGAGTCTCTCTCTCTCTCTAACACACACACACACACACACACACACCTCCAGCAAATGAATTTATTGCTCTGTCAGGACTATATTGCCCTCTTTCCGTGTCCAGCAGGCCGGCAGGACAGGAAGAGGCGGACGGCTGGCCCTGCAGAGTACACACAAATACACCAACACTCTGTCTCCTGTTTCACACACTCGCACATTCACACACTACCAAAAACAATACAGAAATAAATGCATTTTCCTGTTGGACTTTCTAATAATACGATTATTAAAAATAATTATTATAAGAAATGATGTTTATTTTCTGCTGAAAGGCCCAGTGATCAGGGTTTTTTATTGAATTCTGATACGTAAAATGTGACGTATGGATGAAACGTGTTTAAAGAAGTGTAGCTTAACTGAAACACTATGTTATCTAACTGTTGTCTTTCGTTAACAGTAGTTTCTTGCAGCCCGTCAGAAATGACCCACATGGTTTAATGTGACGAGCATATGATCATTCTTCTACATATTGTAGCGCACTACACGAGAGACAGAAAGCAGAGATGCTCTGTAGAAACCGAATTTATACTCAGTGCTGTAGGATTCAGTCTAAAACCACCGGATTTGTCAAAATACACATAAATAAAACGTGAACTGGGTTTTAATAGAACTTGTAGCCTCTTACAAAAAGGATATACAGCAGCTACTGCAAGGACAAGCACAGCCTGCGCGTACTGCACACTGAAAGTGTGTAGAGAGCTGCGAGAAAATCTGACTGGATGACGTTATTAATAAAATCAAATGTTTAACTACTATCCAGTCTTAAGGTATTTAAACCTAATATGCTTTTGACTCGCAAAATACAAAACTGTAGACATGGAGGGCCTCAAGGTTACAAGCGGTTTATCTGGTTCCTTTTTACTGCTGCTGCCTCCTCTTCACGCTGTTTTTTTCTTGTTTCAAATGGACTAAACATCACAAATGAAATGATTTTTAAATTGTTTAAATATATTTCTATATTATTTTTCGTGCTGCTACCTATTCATATTTCAATAGCCTGCAGAAATACTGCCACGTCACATACTACTACTACTACTACTACTACTAATAATAATAATAATAATAACAATAATAATAATAAAGATGAACGTTACTGTTAAAAAACATTCTGTATCTCAGTTGACCTGTTTTTATTCACCTCGCCGGAACGTATTTACGTATTTACGCGTGTGCTTATGACTTAAACCTCTTTGAGATTCATATCCCGACAGGCTTCCTCAGTAAAACTATGTTCAAGAATACTGCTGTCGGTAAGATGCAGCACTTCAAATTACATGTCATGAATAAGAACAGGAGAAACATGTTCTGCAGCTTATAGCTGTTCAATTATATTTTATATTTAATCTTATATTGTAAAGAAAACAGTAAAAAAATTATTATGACAGTTCAAATGCAATGAAAATATATTGTAATTTGTAACTGTTGTAATTATTATTATTATTATTATTATTATTATTATTAAGCATGTTGTTTTTGTTGCAGTAAATCTACTGTTTATGTATGTATGTGTGTGTGAGGGAGAAAAAGCAGTTTCATACATTCTAATACAACTAAGCTAAATAAAGTATTTTAAATGTTGCCGTGAAAAATCAAATCAAATGCACATAATAAAAACTTTTGAACTGCGGGATTTTTGTCGTTGTCGATGTAAACTATTTCTTTTATTATCAATAGGCTCCGTTGTCTTTCTTCTTTATTTTTAAGCGTTCACTTCCATTAGTTGTAATAAAAGACCTATAAAGTACTAAAATGTGACCGCTGACTGTCTTTCTTCTTCTCTCTCCCCGAGATGAGGCCCGGCAGAGGAGCGTGGTCCTGGCGCCTGGCTGTCGGCTCTAGAGCCAAGAGAAAGAAACGCTGTCTTTAACAACAAACAGCAGACACCGGAGCTCTTCAACATGTACCTCACCCGACAGCACCGCTGACCGTCAGGTGAAGATCTGGCTCCAGAACCGGGGGGTGAAGGTGAATTGGCGAGAAGCGGAGCTGCGAGACCGGGCAGCATCGCCGCTGAGAAGTGGAACTTTTGATTGTGTGAAGTTGGAAAACACAGAGAGGATGAGGAAGAGGAGGCTGAACGTGCAGTGTGTGTACGTATAGTTTGACAAACCTTTCACACTTCGGACGCACACGCACAGTTTCCACACAGTTGTCGACTTGCATCGCTGGTTGGCTGACATCAGATCAGTCACTTTGTCAAAGACTCATTTACCACACAAACCGATTACATTCAACTCTGTATTATTTCCTTGGAGATGAAGTGGACTGAGGACAGTGCCACATCACTGTGAAACGTGTTTCTTTGGTGGATCTTACGTTAGTCTTGTAATTCCGAAGATGAAAAGTGAAGCGTTCAGTGTGGAACGTGTCTGCCTACCCGCACTGGAGGAATCAAATCCGGGTGCATTCAGACTGTTGTGAAGACCTCGGCCTGGACGAGGAGACGGCTTCAGAGGGAAGAATAGGCTGAAATGTGATATCTGTCCACTTCCTTTTCACATCCAAATCTGAAGCAATTTCTATTTCATTATATTTCTTTTCACTTCCCATCCAAACAAGTTGCACTCAGTCTGCCTGTCTTCATCTAATGGTGAGTTTGTGCCTTTTTTCTGTGCGTAATTACAAGAAGGATGTTAAGTAGTAAGGCGCAGACTTGATTTGTAATCATCACTTTATTAATTATTCATTCGTTGACGTCTAAAAGGTCCAAGAACCAGTGTTGTGCTCAGGGTTTTAGAACGAGGATATGACACTGCACGTTTTAACAATCTCAATTTGTTGAAGTACTTCCATTTTCAAATGCTACTTCATAGTCAGAATAAAGTTCTGAAGGCAGAAATCATATTTGCTCTTTTAGAAAATGTAGTAACATGTCCAGTTAGTACTACCCTTAAAAACTACAACTACACGTCTTTAAATAGAGCATTTCAATCAAATATACTGTAGTCAGCTCACAAAACAAATAAAAATGCCACACACTTACAGCTATACTATACGTACACATTTTAGCAGCACATATTAACAATATATTTTGGTTCTGTGTTGTGAAGGTGACGTTTGAAATGTAACAGGTTACAGATTACTAATCACCCTCTTAAGAAGGTAATGTAACGAGCTGACTGTGTGTGTTACAATGACGTTTCTACAGTAGGTGTTAAAAATGCAGTGGAAGAATAATAACTGTTTTACTTACTTCACCACAGTGATGTCATTTATTATATTTGATTACTTTTCCAACAAAGGTTTTAAACTGGACATTAAAGCTGAAAAGTAAAAAAAGAAAAAAAAGAAACATACATTGAAACCAGGCAGTGTAAACCTCACAGCTGTACTCAACACTGACTACTGTCGAACTTACTGATAGTTGCAGCAGCAGTGGGGGAAACTACTTGAAACATAACTTGAATTAAGATCAGAATATATTGATTTCAAATACGTAAATAAAAGTCATTATTTTTCTACAGACAATTTTTTAAACCAAAAAGAATAATTTCAGATGTAACCCCTTTGTAATCACACCAATTAACATTTCGGTTAGATTGTTTTTTTTTCTTAGCAGAGATGCTTTAACTGAGATTTATTTAATAATTTAATTAAAAAAAACTATCTGGATGTAACTAGTTACTCCCCAATACTACTAATGATTTAATAAGAGTTAATCAATGTGTAAGTTTTTGATTACAGGATATTAACATTTCCTCAGGTTGCTAAAGCTTACAAAGCAAAAAAAAAAACCCCCGGAGGATTTGAGCTCAGTGTCTTTAGTGTTTGAACTACTTCTTTTTTAAATTTCCATATCTGTATAAATATAATGTTTTGTAAAGCTGTCAAGCTTGTGTTTTTATTGTTGTTTTAAAGTTCCACTCTTGCATAAATTAAAATAACATCATAATTTGTGATGTTGAATTTGTTTTTGAAGGATGTATATGCTAATGTCAAATTTATGACAATGCTGGGTGTTTCTCATTTTAAAACATGCTGAAATACCATAATTATGACATATTCTAATTATGCATTTGACTTGTCATTCAACATCTACAGCTGTAATTATCCTTAAAATAAACGAGAGAGTGCACGTTAGAGATGCTTTAACTGAGACATACAAGCAGATACAATTTTATAATTAGGTTTATATTGCGTCCTTACATCAAATAAACTTAATGTTTTTACAACAGTTCATATTTTTATTGATATGAGACAACACAATAAAATATGTAGAATAATAAGTTGCATATGTTGTTGTTAAGAACAAACACAAACACAACAACAGAAATGACCTTGTAGAACGTGTACTCAAATGAGTAGCCTACTGCTGCCGTTGTTGTACTTGTGACACCAACAGTGGTATTGATAGTCACAGTAGTACTAGTAATAGTTGTACCTGTGCTAACATTATTAGTGTCAGCAGAAAGATGCAAATTCTTCTGATTCACACTTATGCTTTTTTGTGTTTGTGTTCTAGATCCAGTCTGTGGGAAAGATTCAAGATTCAAAACACTTTATTAATCCCAGAGGGAAATTATTTAACATGTCAGTGTTTCTACTGATGTGACTGCAAAAAGAGAGAGAGGCAGAGATAAAACACAAACACATTTGTTACACATGTACAGAATAGACTCAGGCAATCTATACTTCATAATATTTTCACATTTTTACTTAATTCTGTGACCCTCTGATCTTAGGAGTGATGTAGTAGCAGTAGTAGTAGCAGTTATAATAGTAACTGTAGCATTAGTACCAGTGAGCATAGTGTTATCACTACTGTGCAATTAGTCTAATGTCACAAACTGCACCAGATCTGCATTTGACTCCTGTAAAAAGCATCACACAGATTTCTGTAGTACAAATTCACCATGACACCCGGCTCTAGCAGGATTATCAGTATCAGATGCACTGATAGAGCAGCAATAAGTGGCTCCTGTAGTCTCTGTATTTCTCTTTATAGACACACTGTTTCCTGACTGATGTAGGGTAATGGTTCAAACAGAGGCTGAGAGTGTCATCTTACAGTACATATATAATTAGCTCACCAAGTTGAGATGAGTTGTTAGAGGTACTACATGTGCAAACAATAGGGTAAGGTTTTAAAACCATGCAGCATTTGGAGACTTCAACACACTTTGACAAGATAGTGAGTCACCAATAGATCGGTGATCCTCCTGACGATCACCCCGTTTGATCACAGGCTAAACGCGACACTCTGAGTCATTATGTTGCGTGATAGAGGCGACCCGCGAGGCTTCAATGTGGAGCTTTGATCAGGAACACATGGCTGAGCTTCCTCTGCCGCCGCCAATAGCCAGCTGCTCTCCGTTTGTTAGGGGAAGGCGAGGAGGAAAAGAAAAGACGCTGGAGTGAAGGAGAGCAGTGCTTTGAGTGGAGAGAAAACAGAGCAAATACAAAGAGGAGAGTGGGACAAGGGCAGGAGGAGACAGAGAGAAACAAACAAGGAGAGGAAATGGAGGAAGAGAAGAAAGGTGGGGAGAGCAGTAATAAAAGAAGGACGGAGCCTCAGTTCCCGGGCTGCAGGTCTGCAGGCGCCATGTTGAGACAGCAACATTTCTGCAGCGCCACACTGTCTCCTGCTTCATATCTGCCCCGTCTGCCTCTCTTGTTTGTCTGCACTCCTCTTTCTTCTTCCTGCCTGTCTCTCTTTCCCACCTTCACTTGTTACCACAGGAGTAATTGACCAACTAGTTTATTGGTGGTTGGAGGAAGTGGAGGCGGTTGCACCAGTGGTGTATATTACTGCAATGTGGTTTTATGGCAGCCTTATTGCCCCTTATTGCCTATTGGTGGTCAACAAAAGATGCCCCAAAGAAAGTCTGTCGTCTTTGTCATCCTTCCTGTCTGCCTCACTCTCTTTTGATGGTCACCTTTGTCTTTCAAATGCACATGGCCGATTTTCCAAGACTGAACAGTTATGACTTCTGTTTTTTCTTTTTCACAGGCACCCTCGTCTTCGAAACCATCCCCTGACATCAGTGCCAAATTAAATTCTTCAATTTAACCAACATGCCAGCTGACCTCAAGTCATCTCTGGTTCCTCACAAAGTTCATCATATGTCATCACCTCACTGCTTGAGATAAAAAGCTTGAAAGGTTTCCAAACTTTCTTTTTGCATCGAGGTCACACAGTTGGATATTCATTAAGCTAAGAAGAAACCTACTGCTGAAGGGATTTTACTTGTTAGATATGATTTACGGCAGTAGTCTGACCTCCTGCTGCTGGATTCACTCACATGCACTCTAATCGTTTGATTATAACCAGAGGAAGGCAATGCTGCCTTCCTAAAAATCTTGAGTTTATGAGCGAGGTTTTGTACTCGCGTGACAGTTAAAACTATAATTCAGTTAACAGGGATCTACATTTGCCTTTCAAATGACTCTTGGCATCTATGAACAGTCATTTAAAAAAAAAGATGTTTCAATTTTATGCCATAAATGTGAAATGGATAAAAACAGTCTAAAAAAGCACAGCACAGATAGAGTAGCTGTAGTTTTCAGGCAAAAAGTGAAACAGATGAAAGAAAACTATTAAGAGTTTGTGCTAAACTACTCTGTAAAATCATAAACATACAATTACAATCACAATAAACATTATAATGTATTGTTCATGCAGAATTCACATATTTACTGTGTGTCCAGGTAGAATAAAAGGTCATTCTAGAAGAGAGACCCTATCATTAAAGTCAATGGAAAGTTGAAAGTAGATGTAAATTCTCCAACCCTGTCTCCTAAAAATTATGCTTCTATGCAACTAAACTGCAAACATAATGATTTTATAATTATGTTGTGATGCAACATATTTTTTGAATGAATGAAGTGTGACATCTATTAACAGGCTAGTTGCAAGGAGGTAGTTCATGTGGATGGATGGAGGGTGCATAATGTGCAGAACTGACAAACTTCAGACCCAAGTTTGAGTCCCATGTGAGGTTGTGTTTAGGCAACAAAATCACATTGGTTAGGGTTAGTAAGATTGTGGTTTTGTTTAATACAGACATTGCATATGAGGTGAGTGTCTATTAAGTCTATTAAGCCAGCTCATAATCTCTTCTAACCTTAAGTCAGTTGCTGTGACTGTCCAAACCCACCCATAATAGACTTAACACTCTGATAACAAAACTGAATATTGTACTGCAAGTTTATATTTACCAGAAAATATTGATATTTACCCAGAAAATTAAACTGGATGTTGTAGATTGAATATTTTGGTGGTGTAATTTAATTGATATGTTCTTTATCAATGTATTTGTAAATTTCCATTCACGTTAATAGTGAACATACAGTACTGTGAAAAAGTATTTGCCCCCTTTGTGCCTGCATATTTGTCACAACTAAATAATTTGGATCAAACTAATTTTTATATTACACAAAGATTAACTGAGTAAATACAAAATGCAGTTTTTAAGTGATTATGTCAAATATTAAGAGAAAAAAGCTACCCAAACCTGCCTGGACAAAAATTAAGGGTTCACAGTTGTCTAGTCAAAGTCTGGAATTTAATCTGATTGAGATGCTGTGGCATGACCTTGAACAGGTCATTCACACCCCAAAACCCTCCAGCGTGGCTGAATTCTGCAATTCAACAAAGAAGACTGGACCAAAATTCCTCCACAGCGATGTGAAAGACACATTGCCAGTTATCACAAATATCACATTTGTAATAACAAGGGCGGCACAACCAGTTACTAGGTTTAGTGGGCAATTACTTTTTCACAGGGGCCAGGCAGGTTTCTACAACTTTTTTTCCCTTAATAAATGAAATCAGAAGCTGCATTTTGTATTTAGGTTATCTTTGTGTAGTAATACAATTTGTTCAATGATCTGAAATGTAACATGTAAAATGTAAAAAAAAATCAAAAATCAAAAAGGAGGCAAATATTTTTTAACAGCATAGAAATGGGTCTGGTTGCAGTTACGTTCCCCACAAAAACATATTTGTTATTGCAGTTTAGTTGAATGCAAACATAATTTTTAAGAGACTGGATTGAAATTTTCCCAAGACAGTGTGAAATGATGCAAAGATTCACCTGTTTAAGTTTGAAATGTTACAACTTGTGCAAAAAGTGATTATATATCTTCAGTCTTTATGAAGGGACATTCATGGTGACTTCAGAGATGAGCAATAATTCCAATTCATGCCTTTCACATACTGTCCATAGTGCAAGTACAAACACATACTTGCAATATGCAAACATATTTATTTTTCCTTATCCAATTTGAGGGTCTAAAGAGAGAGGGTGTCTTGGAGCAGATTGTAAAGCCCACTGAGGCAAAGGTCACCCTTAACACCACACAATTGTTTATTTTATATGATTTTATAAAGTTGATCTGTTTGCATTTATGGTGATGTGGAGCCCCTTGAATTGCCACTGTGTATGAAAAGTGCTATACAAATAAAATTGGCCTGACTTCTATTCATACTACAATTAGATGTGCCTGCATGGACATAGCAACCTCTGATAGTAGTGACGGGAAGAAAGTGAGCTCTTTAGTTTGTTGCATTTAACTGAACATCAAAAAGTGACAAAAGTAGAACTGCTTCATAAGAACAGTGTCAAAGATGTGGAAATGAACAAAGACTTTCCACATATGAAAGAAGGGGCTAATTTTCTTTATTACTTATATGCACAGTTAGTACAGTTGCAGCGGAGACAGGGTGCATGGACACAATTTTTTTGAGCTGCACGTGGACATGCGTACATAATCGCCCAGACCTTCACAGATCTGGCAGCTGATGTAGTCTGACATGCAAACCCCAGTGGACATGCAGACACACTACCATATGTATGGTTGTTGCTAGCTAGCTCTTAGCTGTGTTTTTCAGTTGGGGGTGAATAAACATGGACTATTGATTTTGACTGGTGAGACTATTCTCATCAAGTTACAAATATTTAGCCCACTTGGCTTTTGGGGCGAGACAAGAAAGAACTGGAATTTCTGAAAACCACTCAGAATTTCTTTGAAAATTGCTAAAAAAGAGAATAATTGATTAACCTTCTTAAAACCACCAAGGTTCAACTTCTAATACTTTGTGTTGTAGTGGTTGGCAAACTGTCTTGGAATATACAAAGAAACTTGAGGAATGTGTTTCATTTTGTCACAAAGACCAATGAAATAAGAGCTTAACAAAGGACTGCACTGAATTGCTGATCCTAATCTTGAAGTTTAAACCTGGTGGCAGGTCACAGAATGATTTGGTGGCAAATAACCCAGTGTTGAACAGACATTTTTATATTAAATATGTCTTATAACTCATCTACTGAAAACAAAATCAAAAAGATCAGTTTTGCCTTGTACATCCAAATTTGCCGGTTGGAGGAAGACCTACAGGGAGTGAACAGTAAATAAGATGCTCATATAAAAAAAGTCAGATTACAAACACTGGACTTCATGCTGTATTGTTACCTGTCAATCTCTAATTCCCAAGAAGGCAAATTTAATCTGTGGTAGTCTGTTGTGGCAGACCCTGCCAGTAGATATGTATGGTTAAGGTGAAGCCACTAAAACAAAGATCACTGTTACAGTTAATAAAGATGAAATGTTAATTGCACATCAGGGCATTGATGGTAGGTGTCAAACATCCCACACAACATATTCTGTCATTACGTTTCGAGGACAGTGGAGAGTTTTAGTGTCTGTTTGTTTCAGAGATCATTTGCACCATTAGTTTTACTGCAGGGTTTTAACTTGATCATATTTCTGTTCAAATCCACCAGTCTGCCAGGTGACATTCTGTGTGGGGTTTAGATGTTCTCCTCCCATCTTCCTCCCACAGTCCAAAGACATGCAGTTAGGTTCACTAATGACTCTCAAATGCCCATAGAAGTGAATGTGAGTGAGAATGGTTTTGTGTCTTAATATGTAGGTCCTGTGATGGACTAGTAATCTGTCCAGGGTATACTCTACCTCTCACTCAATGACAGCTGGGATTGGCTGGAAACATGGGGAGGAAAAGACGGTTCCCCAGCCAGACTCAAACCGCGGATGTTGCTGTTGCCAATGGGGTATTTGGCTACCAGATTTGCCTTGTGCTACAGTATATTTACCCAGGAACTTGCTCAAGTGTTCACACTAGAGTATGCCTCGGACTGCATTTTCAAAAAGTGTGGCGGCCGAAACTGACTCAAGCACAATGCAGTTGTTGAGTTTGTGCAGTGGTTTTCTAGTAGGGCCTCCATGCATCCCTTCTGCTTGACTGTGAGCAAAACCAACAGGTCGGAACAACATTTTTCCCTGACCGTTAAATGTAATAGACATTTGAGTGCTCCAGACGTCTGTTTATTTGTTTGGTGTAGTCACATTTTGAACTGCAATTACTCCTGTTTACACATGTTTGACCTACCCGAGCGTTCCCCCCTCTAGTTTACACATTCAGCTCTGGTGACTGCTGTAGCCATGAGTGGAGTCACTGGATTCATATTGGAGCTGTGTGATGTAGGTAGTTTCAAGTTGCTGGGCTGGATGCTTAAGATCACAGGAACCTGAAACTGCCTGAATCACATCAGCCAAATGCCAGCAGACTTTGGAGGAGAAAACCAAGTACATGCAACACTTAACCCAACCCCACTTCTGTCAGCTGTTTACTATGGACTTTGTTCAGCAGTCAGAGCTTTTTTCTGCACTGCTACATGGACGATTTAATGGATAAAACAAATGGCAGCCTCTTTAGATTTGTTGCTTTTGCAAAGACCCCCGTGTGAATTCAAAACACATGTTCTTTGAATGTGAAATTGAAAATGGTTACATAGTGGATTTCCCCTGTGTTTCATTGTATCAGAGGCCTCAATAAATATTGTCAGTGTTAGCAGAAAGGTGCTTCCAAATGTCCAAATATTTTTTTCTCTCTGGTGTCTTTGGCGCCCCTCTGCCTGTTGTATTTGACACGGACATCATTTAACATGTTGAAATTACATTTTTACTAGCACGATCCCTCACTAT
This sequence comes from Sandelia bainsii, assembly GCA_032362345.1. NCBI lineage: Eukaryota > Metazoa > Chordata > Actinopteri > Anabantiformes > Anabantidae > Sandelia > Sandelia bainsii. The sequence goes on along the minus strand of JAUMHL010000029.1, from coordinate 2,036,666 downwards.
GCTTGAAACTACATTTTGAAATGTAGGGACATGATTAGAAAGGTGAAAAGAAGACAGAGTACAACATGAAAAATATGTTTTAAGAATAACAAAATGGGTATGTAAAGGGTGAAAATCATCTGTGCCGATTTTAATTTTGGAACTTTTATCTGAGTCCTCTAGAGGTAGTCTGGTCCACAGCAGAGTTGAACTGTAATTCAAATAATGTTTCTGCTTCTGTTTATATGAAGAGCAGTAGCTTTAGTGTTCCCAGTCCGTGGCCTAGTTCCCAGTGACTTGTGTACTAGTTTGGGAACATTTGGTAAAAAATTGAAACAGTTGTAATTGATATTTTTCAATAACAAGTATTAAGCAAAAATAGAGAGAATTAGCAGGTCTGCTGTGAGCTGGAGCTCATTGTTTATCTGGCCACAAATTTACAGTTACATTTAACATAAAAAATGTTGTGCTCCTTGTATTGTTTACCTGAGAGTGTGCAAAAATTTGGTCAGCAACCAAAATATATAATTTTGTTGCTGCAGTATGATGTTTATCATGAAGCCTCACATCCAGTGATGACAAGCACTAACATAGATTGTGCTATCTACTGCACGTTGAGACAGTCTATTTGTTTACTGTGGCCATAGCTGTATGAATGAAGGCTAGCCTTTCTCTTCCTTCTGTAATGCAGTATGAACACAGCAGAGTGGGTAAGAGCTGTCAATGACTCATATGACTCATGTCATATGAACAGGAAGATAACTTCTGGTGTGAAGACTGTTAATGTTAGCAAGCTAGGCTAACTAGCTTCCACTGAGAAAGCAAAAGTGACTTTCACACAATAAATACTGCTCCTATAAAATTTCATTTATACACAACCAATTAGCAAATATGTTTGGAAGCAAAAATAACTGGATTGTGTCTTTAGTAAACAATTTACTTGTAGCAGCATTAAAAAAAATGTATGACTATGTTTAGGTCTTCTTCGGAGTTGTTAATTTATATATACACTACCAGTCAAATGTTTGGACACACATAGAAATGAGCATGTTTGTGAAAGAAAAGCAGATTTCATAACATCAAATTGATCAGAATGAATG
>JAUMHL010000029.1:1961027-2035026 GCA_032362345.1 Sandelia bainsii | reverse complement strand
GCAATGATGGTAACACAACTGAAGACATGTATCTTTTCATGAAAAACATGGTCATTCCTATGTGTGTCCAAACTTTTTTACTGGTAGTGTATGTATGTGCTTTTTTGTTTGTAAACCTAATTACAGAAGGGCTAGTGATGCAAACCCTGCTCTCTGCTGTCTGTGAAGATTCTCAGTCATCCAGGTGAAGTTGTCTGGAAGTTGAGTCATGGCAACTGGATTTCTTTCTTGTAAGGTTGAAATGTTTCGCTCTGCATCCACAGAACTTCGTCAGTCTCTCTGCTGTGACTGTCTTGCATGTTGTATGCCACCCCAACCACATCCTTGCAACTCTGCTGCTGTAACACGTCATTAATTAAAAAAATGTTGCCTCTGAACATTATCCAGCCAGTAATTTTGTTGCCACCACAGCATAATTAGAAAAACAGTTTAGTATACCAGTGTAATTTCTAGGAGACACAGTGGTCAAGTGCTGCTATGGGAACTGTACTGGGAACCATGTTTCATCTGTCTGCAAGAAATGGAAAATGATGTACGATAGCTACAGCATGGTTATATTATACTATTCATTTACACACAAAGTGAGAAGACGTGTGATTGCAGTTTGCAGCTGGTACATAATTTTATCAACCTTAAAACTTTATAAACAGGATAAAATAAGAAAGTATTTGCTATGTTATCACACCACTAAGTATCAGTTATAAGATCCATAGATGTAGATCCCTACTCCACGTTCTAGTTGGTTCAGGACACTGTTATTTTATGTCTTACCATCACCTTCACAGGTTAAATAAACATGAATCATACCATGTTAAAGCATGAAACAACTTAGAAAGGTTAAAGGCACAAAAACAATGTGTGAACTAAACTATGAATATTATGGAAAATACATGTACACTAAACCACAGTAACCCAGGGACTTTTCTTCTTTCTGACACACTCATATAACACAGAAAGTGCAACTTTCTAAAAGATCTATATAACCATTATAAATTTTAGTATTTTTTGTCCGTCAGTCTACAGTCAGTAACCCACAATGACAATTACAGCTTTCAGTCTTTTTTGGGAAAGTCTCTAGAAGCTTTGCACACCTAGATTTGGACAGTTTATCTAATTCTTTTTGTCAGATCCTCTCAAGCTCCATGGGAATTGTCTGTGAACTGTTATTTCAGGTCTCTCCACAGATGTTCTGTTAGGTTACGTCTGGGCTTTGGCTGGGCCACTCAAGGACAGTCAGGGACTTGAAGCCACTCCAGCATTGTCTTGGCTGTATGCTTCATGTCGTTGTTATGCTGTTGTCTCTGGTTATGTGGAGCACGTTCTTTCAATCCATGCTTTACTGTTGGGATGGTTTTAGCCAATTGATGAGCAGTGCTTGGTGATTTGCCCAAAGAATTGAAATACTTTCTCATCAGACCAGAGAATTGTTTTCCATCTTGGTTCTTGGTCACCTCCCTGGCCCTTCTTGGATGGCCAGTTCTAGAAAGGGTTCAGGTGATCCATTTTTTTTTTTCCATTTCACAATTATTAAGGCCGCTATACTTCTACTCAAAAACCTAGAAGCTGTTTTATGCTCTTGGCCTGATCTGTGCCTCACCACAGCTTTATTGTGGAGGTCAACACAGAGATTCTTGGACTTGGTTTGGTGTTTGTGGTTATGTCTGAATTATGAGGTGTGTATCCCTCTACACTATGTCTAATCAATCTGATTTGCAATAGGTGCACTACAATCAAGTTCTAGACACATAAGACACATAAACAGCTAAACCACCTATCCTGGTGCTTGTCATTAGGGGTAAGACGGGGTACACCTTTTATAGGTCACCAGTCACTCAAGGCTGATGTGTAGAGATAGACACCCAATTACACTCACATTGAGGCCTACAGGCAATTTAAAGTCACCAATAAACTTGAATGTCTTTGGACTGTGAGGGGAAACCAGAGAACCTGCAGAAAACCTATGCAGGCACTGGGAGAACATGAGAACTACAGAGAAAAGCCCATGCCGGCTGGCCTGGACTCACTCTGGGGACCTTTTACCAGTGAGGTAGTAGTGCTAACCACTTCTCCTCTGTGCTGCCACATCATGTCACATAAATTTACATAAAAATTTTAAACATGGCTTCTCTTTTTACCACTTTTTCCACATGTCATGGAGTCTAGATTGATGGGAAAAAAGCAATTAAATTGATATGAATTTATAACACTATACTGTGATTGTATTTACACTATACAGTCTATGGTTAACAGGAGACCCTGGTAGCATTTTTTGGCTTCAGGAGTGATTGTGTTTACACTGAATGGTCAATGGTTTTATTTTTTTAAAATTATTATTTGTTATTGTTGTGCAGAAATATTCAGATATTTCTAAAGATCTGAATTGTGTCTTGTTCCACTGGTCTGGACATAGTGTAACTTGTGAACATGTCATTTAAACACTCAGTTGGATTGTGCCTACAACTATACTGACTGGCTTACGGTGGCTTTAAAATTTGATTTCACTGATCTAGAATTGACCTTTAAAACAACAAAAAAATTGCTCATACTAATGATTAATTAATTTGTTGTATGTGTTTGTGTGTGTTTGGGCGGGGGTGGATGAACCTCGTGCACCCACTGTAGTGGTGTGATGATAAATGTTGGCCATTCCTTTTCAAACACTGTATGTTTTATGAAGTTCAGCGTGCTGCTGTGAAGCTGTAAATCTGCTCTCTCCTGCTCTCTCCCATGTCAGTGACCGAGTGTTTCTGTATAATTTGCAGTGCGTTTAATAGCACATTAACATTTAGCAGCTCACAGTTCACTGTCTGACTGTGTTCTGACGGTGGAGCAGCAAGCCTGTAAGAACCCCCCCGGTTCTCTCAACGTTACACAGGGTCTGGACTGTTGTTGACATCCAGACTGTAAATGCAGCAGTGAACTGTAAAAAGTCATGGTGCATTTTATTGAAATCCACTAACATTTCATCATTAGCTCAGTAAATATAGATATGTTTGTTCATTTGAATGTCAAATCTGTAATCATATTTCTGCTTCACCACTTAAATTTATTAAAAGGAAGATTCATCTTATCATGTTCAATACTCTAACATCACAGTGATGTTTACTGAGGTTAAGCTTTAGTTGTAAAATGATTCATCTCACACAGTAGCAAACATTGTCTAGGGGCATATTATTTCAGGATGTAGTGTTGGGCTGGAAGACAATACATTTATAACCAAACTCTTGTATTACACAAAGGGTGTAATGAAAGATGCTATTCAGCTGCATTATGGGAAATTCGGGATCTAGTATATTGGAGCCTGACCCATACTAATGAAATCAGGACATCTCAGTCTCTGGAGCACAGATTTTTACTTTATTTTTAAACACACAAGATTCACCTTTATGGTGCAATTCTAAAGTGCTGCAGTACCGTCATCAGTTGTTAGAGGTGAAAGACATATTTAGACACTTTGCTAAAGTAGGAATCCCACAATGTAGAAATTATTCATCCCACTTCCTGTATTTACAGGATGTGAAAGTACAAGGTGAAAGGTGAAAACATTATTAAATATACGTGTTTTAGGTACCTGCTCTATCAACTGTTTTATCTTGTAAACCACACAGACTGAGTTGCTTTTTTACAAGTATGGATATCCATTCCACACATCATCATTTCTCCTTTGTATGCTCTGATGTAGAGAGATATCAGAAGTAGTAGCTGACTAGTCTGTAGTATACACAGTAAATTGTACTTTGTGAAATATTAGGTACCTTGAAATGGGGAAAAGTGTGACCTACCAAACCTTCTTGTGACTTTGTTCCCAGAAGTCTGGGCTTCATTGCATGTCAGCAGATAATTCAACTAATTGTACATTTGTTAAAATATGGCTAAAATATGGAGCTACGGTCAGGCTTGCATTAACTAATGTTGTGGTCTTGTCTTGCAGAGATGTTTTGTTTTGAAAGCTAGTTAGCAAGACCTTTATTATTTTTCTTTATGTTGTGCTCACATGGTGCATATTGTTACCCCAGCACAGGAATATTGTTTGGCTTCTGCATCTTTGTGCACAAAATGAATCTGTCATGTAAGGTCTGCTGTGTGCACTATACTTAATGAGACTTAGGAGACACCAGAATACATGCGTATATGCACAATGAGCAGAAGGTCGCAGATGGGGGCTAGATTTGTGGGGTCAATAGGGGCCCAGCAGTAAGTATGGAAAACAGGCAATGCAGGACCTGAGCAACACTACAATCAAACTCTTTACAGTCAGGCTGCTATAGTTAAAATTGCCATAATGCTTCACAAATACATCCCTTAACATACACCAAACAGATTTATCAATAAACTTCTCAATCAGTAATGTTACGTAAACTGAGAAGCAGATAATTACAGACATTGCACAGTTAATATAAAGTTTGTTAAGGCAGCAAATTAAGTTTGCTGTAATAAGTGCTCTAATGTTCCAAGGTGAAGCAGAAATAACTGAGGATGGAAACTCATTTCAAACACTTACAACTGGGAAGGCTGTTTATGAAAACAGTTTCCATGTGTTCCCAGCTTGGAATGAACCCAAACTGAATTAGCAGAGAAATGATACAAAAAACATTCACAAAAGTCTGATTGTTACAATCTATATTTGACAGTTTTACAGATCAGTGGGACCTGGTATTAAACAGAAATAAAAGTAAAGTGAGGTTGTTAGTGAAATATCCCTTAAGGGCACCTGTATTTTACTTTTGTCACTATCTTTCCCAAGTGATAGTTTTCACACAGTCCCTAAATCAGTGAAGATTGTTATAGTGTGTTGTTAAAATGGAAACTGTCAACAACGTACATGTTCTTCTGAGTAAAATCAAGATTTTTTGTGTGTTTTTAAGTTGGCTTTACTTTATAGAGTGAATTTTCTTATTTATTCCATGTAAAGAAATCGTAAATAAAACTTAAAAATAAAATCACAAAAGTACATTTTATGGTTCATTTTTTCACTCTCTCTTACACACACATACACACAGTGCATGTACACTGTTCAGTGGTTGTATAGCACAAAAACACAGCGATGCAACACTGTAAATTCTCATTCATAAATCATGTGGAATCAGCTAATATTTTTTCATAATAACTTCAATATCTAAGTTAAAGCTCCCCAGATATTATTCAAAACACTTGTGGTGGAAACTTGCTGTGTGTCAAACCAGATCATTTTCACAATAATAAAAAAATAATGTAAACCACAATGAAGGTTAGTGACTGGCATTTAAACAACAGACAGCTCTAATGGAGCTAACATATATTTGTAAATTTAACAACATCTACCTAGCCTCAACAGTAAGAGTTTGCACAACATACAATATTTGATCAAGATAATGTTTAATTGAACAAATTGCATTTTTTTGACTTGATGTAAATTCTTGGGCAGTTATTTTACTTATTTTATAGTGTAATGATGAGAAAGATCTAGCTTGTAAAGCACACACATGCTGCAGGACTGGACTGTCTAATGGTAGATTGGAAGGACATAACTTACTAACATACATGTTACACAGGTCCTGTCCTGCATGAGAGTGACAGTGTCGATCCATGTTCATACATGTTAGCAACAATACTTTTTAACAACATATGTGTAACAAGATAGCGGAAAAGATACTGACACACACACACACGCACACGCACACACAGTCCATAACAACTGGACTTTTCTAGGTAAGATATCTCAGGGCATGTAATCACAGCTGAGGGCCCATGTCACACATTATTCCACATTTCTACTTTCCCTTGCTGTTGCACAGAGTCAGTTAATAACTCTCTGCTGACTTCATTTACAAAGACAACTTTACCATGTGAGCTCTAAAGAGGCTCAGGGAGAACGCCTGGAGCCTCCTCAAGCTTTTCAGCAAAGAAATGCGATGCTATACGTGATCTACGAGGCCCAGGCATGGGCTGTTATGAAAATATATAGCTCGTATCAATCACACAGGTTAGCATGCTCAGGAGCCATTATTGTTAGGTATCTACTGAGGTTTTTGCATCAGAATAGAAAACCCGTATCAGTTACAAATCGTGTGAACTGTAGTGTTACCCACTTTATGTCACAGAACACTTACAGTTGCTCTATGTTAGATATGAATGCATTTGAAATTTGACTGTAGGAATGTTTTATTTAGGTAGATCCACCACATACATAATCAGTGCTGACCAGATTATTTTATTTTAACATTTATAATAATATTTCACCCCAATGCATTTGAATGCAGTAGGTCATGTTTTAATATACTGAACTTGAAAAACTTATACTATAAAAATATGGATTTATACTGTAATGTTTAGGTTCAAATATATAATGTTTACTCACTATTACATTAAAATAGACTAAAATTATTTGTTTTAATATTCAATATATATATAACAGAATATACATATATGATAACATTTATATAATGTATACATTATTATTATTATCACTGTGAGTCGCTGTTTAAAATCTTCCATGTTAATATATGTATTTTTCTTTTCACTTTGCTTTATTGTAATATTTGCACAGAATTTGAATAGCTTAAGATAAAAAGAACATATAAGTCACTCAACATGATTATTTCGACGGTGTTCCTCAAATATTAATACTCAAACAAAACATTTGTTACACTTGCCTGAGTTACGTTAGAATCAAAATATTTGTGGGTTCATTGGATTTTTTTAAAAATTGTCTTCATGCAGTTGAATCGTTCTCTGATTGTGTCGTTTTGAGGATTTTTGATGCTATAAATGACAGCATGTCCATTACCAGCTGGTGCTGGAGTGTTTGAGGAACACATGTCAATATGACCTGTTTAGAAATGTGAACTTTTTTGCGTCCTGCGACACTAACAGGCAATACACAATTTAATCAAAAATATAAATTTGAACTCAGAATAACGGGACAGATGTCTGTTTACATGTAGCGTCTGCAGCTCAACAATATTTCATTTTCAAAACAAAAAACCCTTTGTGGACGTGTCTAAAGTGTAATTAGGAATACGGTCTAAATATGCGCTTTCTAAATCCAGAGCCGTTGGTGGAAATGAAGGCTTTCGCTCCAGGAAAAGCAAATTACGGCCTGGAATTCACATGCCAGTACTTTAAATCAGCAGAGATGATTATTTAAAATCTGAAGGCGAAGAAAGAAACTGGACAGTGCTGATATATAAGGTGATGAATTCCCTTGGTTTCCTATGTTTATTAAACTCTGATTTTATAGCTGCTCTCTCATTTGTTTAAGGGAATTAATTTGAACTCCTGCGCTAGAAAAGGAAGTAAGATACAGTAACTGCCAGTTGTTGTACTGTAAAGGGTTTTATTGGTGGCTTGTAAAATGCCTTGGTCACAGCTTCACTCATTTTTAATCAGCGCGTAAACATGTAAAACCAGATTAATATCGAGTGAGCGTCTGATCTGGATTTCCTACATGCTTTAAATTGTTACATATGATAAAATATATAAAACTGAATGAACTGAGCAATCTGAATAGACTCTGTAGTACTGAAAACAAAAGTATAGTTTTGACATAAATCCCCGTGAGGCTGGTTCCTGTGCGTCTACTATATTTTTCATTTAAACTCATATTGAACTCACATTCAGCTAATTGTCTGTGCGTGTGGGTGGGTGGTGGTTTTGGGGGGGTACAACGTGTAGAAAATGAAGGTGGTTTTCAGATAATGTTTTCAAGCTTTCTCAGCTCCACTGTCTTCAATTAACACGTTGCCTGGGTGGCAGCCCGGGCCTGCAGGGCGGAGGCCCTCCGAAAATTAAAATTCCCTCAGCCTGCGGTCTGAGGAGAGGCCATTCTGACTGAAAAATATCCCAAGCAAGTCGTTTTCTTCACATCTCGGAAACACTGCATGAAGCGCAGGTTTGGGTAAAAAACAAGAAATGCTTCATAAGATGCAGGTTGAGGGACACACGCTGCAACATGTCAGGCTCTAAATTGAGGCTGTACATTTTCCTGTTACTCATCTGTTGATTTGCTGGTGACAAAAGCTCATTCGAAACACATCTCAAATTTCCACACACACGCGTACTTCATTATCACAGATTACGCATTTAACACAACAACTTTTAATCGCGTTTCTCGGCTACTTTTCAGTCTGGTCCTCAGAGGGCCGCTGATATCCAACGGAAACTGTCCACGTGAGCTGTAAAATGTCCTTAAAGATTGAAGGACACAGGAATGTACTGAATTCAAGCTCAAATTGCAAATCCGTGCGCCAGAGCCGCGACTGGTCTTTAAAGAACTCTTGGTTTGGTTGTTTTTTGCTGCTGCTCCTGTAATGAAAACAGACCAGTCGCCTAGTGCGTCTGTGGATCCATCTCATAATTTCTCTTCAGCAGATCTGAAAGCTGTTATATCCCACCTTAAATAACGGCGCTAGTCCCCCATAAGCAATGTGTACTTCATATTTAATCGCTGTAAATAACGGTATTAGCTGTATGTGCGACGCACAGATTGGATTTATAGCCCACACCAGCAGATAACCTCCCCCAAAGAGTCCAAGACTCCACATCTGTGATAATTATAAAGAAATAGAAACACTTACAATCCCGGTGACTTTGATAAAGGTCAGCAGGAAGTCAAATGTCTGGACTCACAGCCAGTCCGTGCTGCGGCTGTCCTTTACTCTCCTCATTAAAAACCCAAAGAGACATTTCATCAGTCAGTCGCTGCTGACTGAGCACAGCGTTGTATGGCCTATCGTAGTCCGTCACAAAAGAAAGCTGCTACCGGCGCCCAGCCTCAGCCCCCCGGCAGCTACCTCCACCGAACACCGGCCCCGAGTTGTGTTTACTCTCAGCAGCCTGGCCGCTGAATGAGGAGCTCCCTTATCCGGCCAGGAGGAAGGCTGCAACAGCCTCAGTCGCGTTTACGGTCCGTACCACTACAGGCTATATATCAGCCCTATAAAAGAAAAGCAGCCGCCCTCGTGTAGGATTTTATTATGGTATAAAACGGAGCTCCCCAAAAAAGTAGCTGAAGTAGTTTGGATTGTAAAGACAAGGGGCATAACCACGCAGGGCCCGATTTAATGGCGCTCGTTAACAGAAATGACTGTTAATCTGCCAATAAAAAAACTGTCAGGCGGCTCCGCTGCTCACAGGAAAATCTTCCACGTGGATTCAGAAAGCGGCTAAATAATTTAACACAGCTAGGTGTGAATTTTACTGTCTATCTGGAGTCTGATACAAGATATTTCTTCTGCTGTCTCACCTGAAGTGTGAGATTATTGGCGCTTCTACTGACGGCGCTTTAAACGCACGCTCCCTGATGTGATTTGTGTGTTGATTTGATTGAAGTAATTGGTTAGTGCACGATCCAACAGGAGTGCATGTCATTTGGTGCAAGTCACACTGAAATACTGAAAATATATTTAAAACAAATAAATACTATCCGTAGCCTAGTTATTTATCAGCCATTGTCTCAGCTCTGCGTCTCATGTTTACTGTCCAGGCGCAGCGCGTAATTTAACGGTTTTATATAATTCTAGTTTGGCAGCAGCCATAGAGACACAGACTAGATATACGGAGGAACTGCTCATTTTGCATATTGCATATAAACAAGACAATTTATTTAGAAGAAGGGCAGTCTGTTATACAGAGAGAGAGAGAGAGAGACAGCGAGGGGGAGACAGACAGAGAGAGAGCAGGTTTGATTTATGCTCCACCGACGCTTTATCAAGCTCGAAGAAAAAGTCCGGCCAATCAGTTTGCGCCTGGCGCACAGACCCGACCCCGACAAACCCCGCGCACACCCCGAGACAGTAGGCTATAGCACTTTGTTTCGCTATAGTGAGCAAGTTGTTTGAAAGGAAGGAGCTAGAGAGAGAGAGGGAGAGAGAGGGAGAGAGAGAGAGAGAGAGAGAGGAAGGGAGGGGGAGAGCCAGCAAAGGACAGAAGCGAAGAGAAATAGAGAGAGTGGAAGAGAGGAAATCTCGTAATGTTTCTCTTCTTGTTCTCCATCTAGTGAACTTGCGGCGTTTCGCAGATAATGTCCGAGAATGTCCATTTCTGGGACTTTGAGCAACTATTACGTGGACTCCATAATAAGTCACGAGAACGATGAACTCTCAACCCCGGCTCGCTTTCCCAGCGTCCAGTATTCCGGATCGAGCTCGGCTGCAGTCGCGGGGGGAAGGCAGCCTGGCGGCGCTGCGCACGCAGAGCATCCCCATCCCGAATCGTACCCATCCTGCAGCTTCCAGCCCAAGCCTCCGGTCTTCTCGTCGTCCTGGAGCCCTTTCAGTCCGCATCACGGTGCCAGCGGCCTCCCTACTGTATACCACCCTTACATCCCAGCCCAGCACGTGCCCGCCGCGGACACACGGTACCTACGCTCATGGCTGGAATGCGCGCCGCGCGGCTCCGACTCCATGCCGGGGCAGGGCCAGACAGGGCAGGTTAAACTGGAGCCTCAGCTCGGCCATCTCGGCGGGGAGATCGCCCCCAAAATCGGCGGACAGCACCACCACGAGTCCACGACGTACATCCTGGAGTCCACATCCACGGCTGCGCGCGAGCTGAGCCACCATCCGACCGCCATCCCAGGAGCAGCGTTCGACGAGAATAAGGACATTTGTGAAGGGAGTGAGGACAAGGACGGCCTGGATCAAAGTAAGTTATTAAAGCCGGAAATAGCGCGCGGGAGTGGGAGAGAGAGCGGAGAGAGAGGGAGATTGTAAACGCATTTAAAGCCGCCATAAAACAAGAACAAAGACCCGGAGAGCCAAAGTGCCCCCCCACCTCCTGCTCTCTAAGTTTAGCACATATCATCCTCATGTTACCAGCCGGCTGCTGTAGGAACGGATTGCTTGGAGTAGTAAACACCGAAATGTAGTGGACAAATGAAAATGAACAACTTTCAACATAATTAACATAAAATGATTATCACCAAAGAATAAACATGGCATCGTTAAAAACGCTCGTAAAATATTTATCAGTATGTAACTGCGTCACAATCAGTTGGAAAGTAACTAAAAGTACTTTCAAACTAAAAGTTGTTAGTCTGCATTACCTGGCAAAAGCTCCGTTAAACACAGCAGCCTCGTACATGCATAATCTATAAAGAACATGTTATTACAGGGCTGCAAAATCCAAACTGAATGTTAGTGAAAACCTTTAAACTTAAAGTAGGAGGGTGGTGATACAGCAGCAGGTGCTCTGAGTCAGAGAACACATAAAATATGCAAGTCTGGAAAGACACATTACGTTTACGAGTTACGTTTTTATTTACCTTTATTTATGTATTTATTTGGTGGCGTATGCTTTAAATTGGTGGAGCTCTCGTTTTCTTTCTGTCTTTTTTGTCTGGGCTCCCCTCGGGTCAGGTCAGCCTGCAACCAGACCGACTGATCGGCCCTAATGTCTAAAATGTGAACATCTCTTAAGAGCCAAGTCACACTGCTACAAACGTGTGTGTAGACCCACACGCCATCCGTTTTTTAACCTACAGCTCACTGCGGGGTTTTAACGCACTAATCAACAATCAATACAGATCTTCAGCGCGGAGGCATGAGCGTGCTTATTGCGGCGTGCCGGACATGCATTTATATCATGTCAAAGCATCACCTAATCTATCATGTTACGCTTCTAGGAGGCCAGTCAGACACAGAGCCTTACTGTATTTTTCTGCTTTGCTTTGATATGAATTCGTCTACTATTCTAACTATTTTACATCATCGCTCACGTGTGCGTACTCTCTCTGTCGGGGAGAGTCACATTTCTGTTCAAATATCCATTTCCAGCGTCACTTTTCTGTAGCACCGAGGTGTAAACATAATAATAAGCATCTTATTGAGCCCCCACCCACTTCATGTCTCCCTACATCAGCTGGAATTTTCATCTGCTTCTTCTAAAAATCATAAAAATCATAAAATGAGTCAGGCCGTCCATCACTGACCGGCGGCTCGCAGGCTAGATTAGTTCTCAATAGAGCAGGGGCCTCATAACTCAGCCTGCAGCATGGACTAATTCTGCTGTGCGGGGCTCACATCTGAGGGGACAGTCAGGATGAGATATATGCTTGTAAGGGCTAAGTCTATAAAGGATCATGTAAATCCCACAGCGGCTGTAGATGCTGCTTCATCTGCAGACGAACGAGAACATAGGCGGAAGACAACATAATTAAACTTTGTATTTGGCCCATATATGGAGGATACATGATATATGAAGAAATCACTTAAAATATAAATTTTTTATTAGGTAGATTCGGTGAAAAACTGATAAATGTCTTGCGTTTACATTTATCTCAGTTTTAATCTAAAGAAACAACCCTTTAAATATTCCCTGGAACATTTATTCAAGCGCGTTGAGCAAATGCAACACATTAAATATTTACTTTATTAAAATAATTCATTGTTGCTCCATCGCATTTCACAACAGACTGCGGTTTTGAAGTTATAGTCGCAGTTTTCTATCTGCTCATTCTGTAATAATAATAATATTTTACCTGTCATGTCATTGCAATCATCTTGATATAAAGCCGTCCAGGGTTTGGCCAGTACAACATGGGTTTGTTCTGTTTTTCTTGCGAACTAACAACATTTAACATGATGTGCTGGCGGGGTTGTCTCAGTGTGAAGCTCTTTTCCAAAGCCTATTGACTTATTTTGGGTGGTACAGAAAAAACGCTCAGTGGAAAGATATTTATTAGATTTTTAAAAAAATGTGATTTCTTATGTATAAATATTTTTTTTTCTTACTGAGGCTGGATGTGAACGGGCTCTGTTTCCCTCCTCTACTCCGCCAGATAAATCAAAGTATTCTGCCAGAGGAGTCTGATCCATGCGTCTGAGCGCGTTTGATAGTGAATTGTGTGTGCGCCCGTGTGCACGAGAGAGAGAGAGAGAGAGAGAGAGAGGAAGGGGAGGCATCCACCCCCATATTGGCCTTTTCAAGAGAAGAAATACAAATTACTAACGCCACACACGCTCATATACACACTTTACTGCTGCACTGACACACTGGTAATTTCTCTCTGCTCCTCTCTGAGACACACACGCACACACACACACTCCTTGTTACAGCATCTGAGTGCGCTATCCATCAGAGCAAAAAGCTGGTTAAGGGTTGGATGGAGCCCAGCAGCCTCCAGTCTGAATTATTAGACTTTCCACCAGTATTTCTGTGGATCCCAGTCTGGCTGGGTGGTAGTGAGGGCCAGTCTGTTCAAATGGGCAAAACTGAGTCTACTCAGTAAAAATAAAAGTTTCTCTCTGATCCATTTAAGAACATCAGCAGTTTTCCTTGGGGTTTGTTATGTGATGTGTGTGCTGCAGTGAGTCAGTGTTGCAGGTAGTGGGAGCTCTACTGGAGCAGCTGAAGGCTAGTTCTATTGTTCACATGGCAGCCATTTTGGACACCATGCAATATGAAGGCAAAATTTACATGTATTTCTCTATGCAGACTATACAAATAGGTCAGCCTAACATCAGGTTAGCTGTTGTTTTGTCTTAAACTGGAGGAAATAGGTCACCTTCAGGGAAATTTGTATGGAAATGCTTAGAGCTGTTTTTAATTTGCTGTGGTAGGATAGATGGATTACTTTGTGTTGCAGTGACAGAATGGCACAACCTTTTTCTGGAAAGTCATCTCTTGTAGTATGGCAAGTAATAATATTTCATTACATATCTACAAATGTGTATCAGTATTTTTATTTCAAAAAGCTTTAGCTCTTACTCAAAGCTGTCTGGTTCAATTTTTGGTAATTTTGTTCTGGTTAATGTTAAAGTAATACTTTGACATTTTTGCTGTGGTAAACATGATATATTCTGTAATATTCAGATGCACAAACTCTTGGATGAAGTAGGTCATGGGTGGTGGCTGGGTCAACAAAGTAGAGGACTTTCCCACAGGACACCAGAGTTTGACTCAAATGTGAAACCACAAGGACGTGAAGTATGTGACGTCGCGCCATGTAATGTTAAGGAAGCAGCTATTTTAAGCCAAACCATGACATTTTTACTAAACCTGCTCATGTTTATTTTGTGCCTAAACCTAACCTATATGTCTTTGTGCCTAAACCCAAAACAAGCCACTATTTCTGCAAAGTTGGAACCCAGTAATCCTCCTGTGTGAGGGTAGGGACAAATGGCAGCAATGGTCTATTAGGTTGGAGGACTTTGATTCAGATTGTTACCACTTTTATGTCTGTACAGTAAATATAAAGCTACAACCAGCAGCCACTTAACTTAGCTTAGCTTAGCTTGTCTTAGCATAAAGACTTGAAACAGGAGGAAACAGTTAACATGGCTATTACTAAAGGTAACTATATTCACCTTCAAGTACTTTAGCACAGCATCTTGTTTAATATGTACAACAATCACACAAAAGAGTAAGAATATGCTTTAGCTTGTAACTCTTGTTGAAATACTCCTTTAGGTATGTAAAAAATAACCTGGTTGTTCTATATTTTATTAAATTTTGTTGACAAAAAGAAGTACTGGGATGTAATTATGCAATTCTATGGCAAATAATCAGTGTTTTGAATACTTATAATTCTGCGGTATTGTTGCCTTGGTCCTATGCTGCCATGCTGCCTGAAAGTCATGTTTTGTACTAAGTGAAATTCCTCTGACATTAGTTAGTTTTTAGTAGTTAGTGTAATAGACATCACAGCAGGCAAATATATATTATATTATATATCGATAATACAAATCAGTTTTGGATAGAAAGTTGGTGTTTCAGGAGTTCTGAGGATAAATAAGTTGGTACCAGAAAGAGGGACACATTCCTAACATGATACAATGCTAAAAATGGAAACCTTCTTACTGAATTTCTAATTTGATCAAGAGAGAGCATTATAGAGGCCAGCAGTGAACTATTAATCTTCACTCTTTAAACTGAGTTGTCTCTGATGCACGTTTAAGTAGAGAATCTACTAAATCATAAGTGTGTGCATAATGGATCTTGGCAAGCAGCAGCAGTAGAGAACTAGGAAGAGTTTCCCTTCCCAGGTATTCAAAATGACCACTTTCAGTGGAATCATAGCTTTCAAAAACTATTGCATCCAGTTAAATCCAGCATCCAGCTACAGATTCTCTTTGTGTTACTGGTGCTGGGCGGCCATCCAGAATAAACTACAAGATTACACTTCAGTCTTTGTGCCACTGCTGCTGCTGACGGGCAGGCCGAGAAAGTTATTACCCCCGAAGTTTATGAAGTTATAACGCTGGGTGAACAAACCCATTAATTGGCGTGTTGCTGTTGGTGGCTGGGTGAGATGGAGTCTAAGGGATGGGGTGAATGGGTGGGTGGGGGATAAAATATGACTTTGAGAAATGTAATAATCTGCCTTTGGGATATATGAGAGGTCAATTTCTGGAACTATTAGGGTGAAATTGCAAAGGGAGGGAGAAGGAAAGAGAAGAGAGAAAGGCAGGGGATATGATGCTAGTCTTGTAGCTGTTTCGGTCACTGTTTCCAATCATTCATCACTGTGGACACACGTAGGGAAAGATGCACATAGACCAACAATTGAACACTTCATGCTTCAGGGCCAATAGCTACAGTAGGCAGCTTTACAAGATCACTAAATCAATCTTTACATCCGTGTGCCTGTCCGTGTGACATCCAGGTCAGACGTTGCTTCTGCAGCTACATGGATGTAGCCTAGAAAGAGAACTTCAAGTTAAGGCTATACAAGCTGTAGCCCCCATCCACAATTCTTTTTATCTGTCTGCTATCATCTTTACTGTCTTCCCACCCCTTGAAAAAAAAGAATCCATACCTCCAGCATCACTGCCAACACCTCAACACACACAACCCTGCTCCCCCCGAGCCCTCTAACAGTCTGTCATCCAGGATGACAGCCACGGATGCGGCGCAGCTCCAATCGTAATGGATGGTCCTGAAGGTGATTATACACCCGGGGAATGCAAAGCACCCACTTTGCCGTGTGACAAAAGCACCATACACCCCCAACCCTGCACCCTCTCTTCACCTCTTTACCAGGCATTATTTTGCTCTGAGATTAAATCGATCCTCTACATGCTGGCTATGTAGAAGGGAAATTGATTCCAGAGGGTATTAAGGACATATTTACTGGTGATGGCCGCTAACTAACTCAGCTGGTGGGAATAACAGGAGGACATTTTCTGTCACATCCATGCAGGAAGAGTGGCTGGATGATGCATCGCATATCGCTGGCAGCCATCTTAGCCAAACATTGTATGAGTATCTGGGTGTAATTTGCAGATTTCAGAGAACCAAACCAATTATAATTGCTTGTGAAAGCAACCAGATGCCTTGATTTTAATGTATTCTCAAAGCTAACAAGCACATTTTTCAGTGCAAATCTATTCATATTTATTAACACAGTCTGCCTGATTTTAGTACATTTTCAATAAAAATGTTAACGTTTTCCTTTATTTATCTTATGATAGTACTGCTACTGGGACTTAACAGATTGATGCTAAGGATCAATATTAGACCAGGTTTGATTTCATATTTGTTGAAAAAAAAACATGACTTTTAAACTCTTACCAACCCATCTACCAAAATAATAATAGAATACAATAGAAGTTGTGAGCTTAGATTTTGATTTGGCTGTAACCCAATGATGATATTGCTGCATTCAGTTTTTCCAACACCAATTATTTCCTGTTTAGGCCAGTTTTCACTACAGAGACTTTTTCTGGGAACCAAGAACAATGGTTCCTCCGTTTCTACCAGAGGAACCTGGGTCTAAATTTTGTTCCAGGACTATACCTTGTCAGAAGTTAGGATTTTCTGGAGATCCAGGAACTATGAGGGTGGGTCCTGCAGTGCTGAACATTGGTCAAATACCATGCAGCATTACACACCCAGCATTTTGTAAAAACCACACAGGGTTTTTTTCTTTGTTTGTTTTGCTGGTTTGCCAAACATATCTCAGAAGTGATAGACTGATGATAGTAAGTCACAAGCATAAGCAAATTCATGTAGCTTCCTCCATAGTTTGGACAGCAGCACTGCATAACTAAAACACTTCACAATGCTGTTTTGCTTTTATTTGATAGTAGTAATAAGGGTGCAGGACATACAGCAAAGGTTCCCAGCCTGACTCAGAAGGACGGCACTGCAGTTAAGTGGCATTTAGTGTATTTGGACCCCAGAGTGCTGTGTTTTTGATACATTTTTCAATGTTCCTGGGGCTTTGGCCCTGCTTTGGTAATGCAAATCACAATTCTTTTGAAGGGACTTTTACCCCAGGGAAGGTTAGTTCCTGGGAAAGAAAAGTACCAGGAACTCTCCAGTGGAAACGTTGCAACTTTAATGGAAATGTCTTTCCATCTAAGATACATTATGCAAGATTTTATTTTCCAATATTTTAACAGAGATATGCATCAAAGCCTATTTTAATGTGGAGAGGTGCTATAAAAAGTCTCTGTGACCCAGAATAATTGAACAGCCTGAGTAGCAGAGCAGAGATCCCCTGAGACTCACTCTTCTAACCAATCACAGAAGGCCAACATCTCATAGCTATTTTTCAGTACTGCTCCTCTGACATCATGACTTCAATGGATTATTAGCTGCTGGAAGATCTGAATTTGGCTGATTTCCAGAACTTTCCTATTGTAGCTTATTGGAATTATGGAAGCGTCTGCAGGAAAACAAAAGCATAGGAACACATTGCATTGAGAGTCAAACTATGACAAAACAATTTTAATTAGGACTTTTTCAGTCAGACTAAAACAGATGAAATTATAACAAAATATTTTATCATCATTTTGAATCAAAGTGTAAGAAAATTAGATAATTAATTCGCAAATGTTAGCTCACTATTGGAAATATTTTTCTCTTCGTGGTGGAAATGATCTTCCATAAGGAATGAAAGCTGCACATTTGCACATAAAACATTTACATTTAGAGGAGAATCTAGTTAAACTCTCCCCGCAGTGCTACACAAAACTTTTCTTTGTTCACGACTGAGAGGAAAAAGAATGCTGTGAATGTCATATGCAGTTGTGTGAATTGCCTTGGCATACTGGCAAGTATGATTGTCACAGTAGTAGATATATTACCAGTGAAATTGAAGGCAGACGAAGCCTCCACCCAACATCAGTTAGGAAATAGACAGCCTCCTCAGGGAGGGACACACACATTTTAACATTTTAATGCTTGGTGTCAAAAGGTGCTGAAGCTCAGGCTTCCCCCATGACTTGTAACTGATAAGATCTTCCCTTCTGCTGTTTTAAGCCAGACAACTGTGGCTGCATCTTACAGAAACAGAAAATCCCCTTGCCCTGCAGATCTGACGTGCTCCTAGCTACGACAATAAATCTCGCTTTTGTTGTTGTGTATTTCTTTTTTGCAGTTAAGATGGGAACAAGGAGAAGCTTTTTGGCCTTGATTTTGCACAGACTGATTTAGATGGAGCTTATACCAAAATTCACCCTGATAGTCAGACTACATGTGTACTATGTTTCATTCAGTCTGGCCTCCATTGCCTCAGGAAGGATTTAGTAGAACTTTTTTTAACTGATAAATTCAGATTGGAATCTCCTCTTGGAGTCACATTTGGATTGGGTGCCAGACTTTGAGCTGCACTGCTGACTGAGGTGCTGTCACTGATAAAATCTAGTCAATTAACAGCAACTTTAAAGAAAATAGTTCCAGTATGATCATCCTCACAGCTTTTCATCCCTGTGTTGGCTTGACTGAGCTATGACTTACTGGAGGATGAGCCTGGCCTAACCACAAGGAATGACTGGTTAAAGGTTTTATTTAGAAGACATAAATGTGGAAGTCGACCACAACCACCTCTGTCTTCGGACAGTGTTTCTCAATGTGTTTTGACAGGGGAACTGGAAATTAAACTGATTAAAACAATTATGCGTGCAGGTAAAAATCAGCATGAAAGCGATGAAAAACGGCAAAGTGAACAGAGCTTCTTCTTTTTATGGTGGACTTGTCCTTTAAATAGCCTTGGTATCATAGCTGAGATTCCTCGGTGCTTCCCAGAGGAAAAAAGCAGACAAACTCAGCCCAAACAAGAAGCGGTAGTGGTGAGATGGCGATGGGGGTTAGTGGGGACGTCTGGGTAGCCTGGCAAACAAGAAGAAAGAAAGAAATACACATGGATGAAGAAAAAAGAGTAATTCACAGTAAACATCCACACAACGTTGCTGTTTTCTGTTTCAAACACATGTGAACAACAGATTCCAGTTCTTTTTCCTATCCTTCACTTCGCCCTAACACCTCTAACTTTTCACCACGTCCCAAAGCTTTGCGTAAAGAGAACGTGCTTATTTAGTTGTTATTTTGTTTATGTACTTTAGCAAAAAAAAAAAGGTCCAAACGATTCTGTGAAGTGTGTTAAAAAGAATCTATGTTCTCCTAATAAAACGAATGATGAACACAAGAAATATTTCCTGTAATCCCACCAGGCTCTTATTAATTTAGGAGCAATCAGAAGTGACGCAGTGACAATGTGCTGATCTGGAGTCATAGTACCATCATTCTCACGCAGACTAAAAGAAGTATTAGGCCCGTAAAACATCTTCCCTGATGTGGTTTTGTGTTTTTGCTGTCATCACGTTAGGGGAAAAAATATTCCCCGCGTTTTTGCTCCCAAAATGTAATCTAGCTACAGATAGTCATAGATCTAACTTTTGTTTTGTTGCTTCTTTCGTTATATGATTGCCAATATTACTCCACCAATTAGTGCAGCTTCAAATTTTCCGCTGAAGGTGACTTTCAAATAGAAACCTTCAGAAATAAGTCCATGCTTTTTACAATAGAATAATAATGTGTTAAAATCATAATATATTATTCTTACTGAGTCGTTGTTTTTCACTGATTTTGCTTAAGCTTAGAATTCAATCTTTTTTCTATATCAGCCCGTTTTCTTATTTTTTCCATTCCATTTTTTTGGTTTCACCTTCTTTTTTTTCTTTGTTTGGAGGTCTGTCACACAAGCTTTACGCACCAGAATCTCAATAGCAGATTCTAGTATTACCGTAGAAAACTTTTACTCACAATTTTCTCCAACGTTTACGCACGGAGAGGTGTTGTTCTGGTCCTTTAGAGAGCATTTTGTAGGTCAGGTGCTGTCGTTTGAATGTTATGAATCACATGAAATGAACGTTGGAGAGACTGCACGTGCATTTATGTTGCTTATAATCACTGGTTTTATTTTTCTTCTCTTACTCCAGATGACCCCTCGGCCAACTGGCTGCACGCTCGCTCCTCCAGGAAGAAGCGGTGCCCGTACACCAAATACCAGACCCTGGAGCTGGAGAAGGAGTTCCTGTTCAACATGTACCTCACGCGAGACCGGCGGCATGAGGTGGCGCGCGCGCTCAACCTGACGGAGCGGCAGGTGAAGATCTGGTTCCAAAACCGCAGGATGAAAATGAAGAAACAGAGCAAGGACCAACCCAAGGACTAGTTGAGCTCTTCTGTGGCGCGAGAGCGCACACAATTAGACGCACATGCAGTCACGCGTTCACATTACGCACCCAACATGTAGTCCAGTTTTTGTTCTGTGCAGAATACAGAACGACAAACTCTTCACACGCATTCTGTTTCTAATTTGTTTTACCTTCAGGCACTATGAGCTTCAATCCAATAACACCAATCTATACAACTAATCGATTGGTTTATTGATAGCTAACAGACGATGAGGACACCGCCGCGTTAACACTGAAGTCTTATGAACGTCTGATGTTCAGGAAGATGGATCGAGGTTGGAGCTTTGGAATCATTTGAGTTTGTGTTAATGGAGGATGATAGATACGAACTCACAGACCAGCATCAGTTGCTCCTGGACTTCCTCATCTTTAACTGGGTTTGGAATCGATACAGAATTGTATATTGGACTGTTTGTTTGATGAACTGATAGCTGATCGTCTTCATAGTTTTATATTATGCTATTAATTAGGCTTTGAGATTAGGCTACACTATGTAAGGGAAGAAAGCAGCAAGCCGCCTAGTGACGCTACAGAAAATCTGGGATGAAGGGGTGGTGGGTTTTTTTTAATCCTTTTTTTTTTCTCAGGCACCGCTCTGCCTTTTATGAGTTATTTGTAGTTCCGTCGCTGACGCAGGAGACGCGTGAAGGTGCTGAAATCGGAGTTTCACATGGCCATTAATAAGCAGGAGGATGATGCACACACACACACACACACACATACGCAGACGCACACACACACAGACTGGTGTTCATCCTGCATTTCCTTCTTCTTCTTTCTCTCATTGCTGACAGAATTTGATTAGAAAGCGCCGGATGGTCGCAGTTGATACAAGCAGCAACCCGCCGTTTGTTTCCCGGTTGTCTCCCTACCTAATGAGCAGATACCTGAAGGAGGGGTGGTGGTGTGGTGAGGTGGTGTAGGGGTGTTAACCCGACTCAGCAACCAGGGATGTGATTAGGCTTCTGTCGATATGGTACATCGCCCTCCCTTTCGGCTCCCTCTCCGGATACTTTATGTGCTGCCTGTATCGCTCCCTCCCCGTCACATGGGCCAAGAGTTAGCAGCGACTATCAGAAATAAATGACCACGTCCACCAGTCTTTGAATTACAGTAGACTTCAAACACCGAGGTCTGGTTTAAGATGAATCCACGTCACATGTACGCATGTGGAGTTGTCACTGATCCAAATCAATCCACTGCTGTGACCTGCTTCTTCTCAAATTCCTGCCCTGCGTGGCTTTGGCACCACACTCTCTCAAACACCATTAAAACACACAACCTACAGAGGTGACACATACGCTACTCACACTGGCCAGTAAAGATCTTTCATAGCCACTAATGCTGTAAGAGTTTTGAGTTCGTTTCAGATTCGAGTGCACACAGGCTCCATTTGCGCACGGAGCTCTGTTGTGCGCTCTGCACGCACCGTCGCCATCTTTTGCTCAAAAGGTCCTTGGTCCTTGCTTTGCTTTTTAGTAAAGAATCTGCTCTATTTTTTTACTCACACAATATATTGTCAGGCGGTTTCTCTCTCCCTCCAGTATATGCACAGCTTGCGCTTGGCGGCTTCCAAACTCAACCTGAAGAAAGTCCAGTGGATATTCTGACGCGCTCATATGTTTACTGACAATATAAAAACTCCTGCTCAGAGTTTATTCTATTTTTTTGTTCCTGGAAATATCATTCCTATATGGTTTATTGTGAGATTATATCAACAAACAGAACAGAGATTTATTGGCTAACAGACGAGCGCAGTGTTTTAGCAATAGTTTCTACATCTAATAGCTCAGAGTGTTATCTTCTTAGACTTCAGTACAGAGGTTTATTGATGGGACTGTGAAAGAGGCCGAGATGGTAGGCCGGCATGCTACTATGGCATGGCATTATTTGAAGTGTCCGCGTAGTTAAATGGCGGCCAGTGGCAGTTTTATGGACGGATCATAAACAACACATTGGCTTTACAACGTTTACAACGTGGTGTGTGTATATATATATATGTGTATGTGTGTACGTGTGCGCGCGCGTGTGTGTGTACACACTCCCAGTATTCTAATTTTTCATTTACACTTACAGGCCTAAGTGAACGGGTTTACAACCAGCCTCTTTTGCAAAGTCTTAAGCAGAGATGAGCCGCAGCAGCTTCGACTCCTCTTTAGGAGGACTGATGTTTACATGGGTTTCGCATGCCTCGATTTCGTCGTTTAGCTCTTTGTGTGTCCAGTCTGTTGGAGGGAAATGCTTATTGGAAAATAACTAAAAAATAAGAGTAAACAGAAGTTTCACAATAGGAGATATTTCTAATTTATTGTATATAATGTGAGTAACCTCGTCTTTCTTATTGGAATGATTTAAATACGCTGAACATTGTTTTGTGTTATTGGGACATGGCATCTTACTGTAATATAGAATATTATTTTTGTTTTGTTGGTCTGTCATTGTTGTATAGCCTAGATTGTGTTTTTTTTTTTCATGTTGTGGTGCCCACTGTCTGGATGATATGTTCTCACGTCAGTGCGATGAGCTCTTTGTGTCTATGATCTGTTTAATGGTGAAGAGTAAAATGCCGCTAAGTATTGGGACAGAGAAGTCGAAACGGTTTGATTACGACGAAGCAATTCTTCTATGTAACTTATAATTATGATTTGATATGTTGACTGTTGTTTTGTTCTGTCCTCTGCCTGTATTATCTCTCGCTTCCTGTCCCAGTATTTACTCTCCTGATGAGAGGAGCGCAGTTTCTGGAGTTTGCTGATGAATATGGACGCAGTTTTAGAAGTCATTTTGTTTTCCCTCTGCTTTTTTTTCTCTTCTCATGAGACAAATCGAAGCCATGTGGCCACAGTAAAGGCTTTATTGATGAACAAGCGAACTCCAGTCACTTTGATCCTCTCCTCAGTGTGAAATGTTCCAGTCCCTTCTTTGTGTGTTTTTCCTCTCTTCTTTCTTCTGTGTTGTTGTCTCTCGTTTTCTTTTGTGCGATGGCACTGCTGATGCTGGATTCCTATTAAAGAACAAACTTTACAGTAAAACTCAGTTACTCTCGTTTTTGTTCTTATTCATAATTAAACAGAAGTTCATATGGGAGAAATGTAAGAATTGTGACCATTAAGGATCTTCCCTGAAGTTCTCCGGTGCGGGTGCAGTGGGAAAGTTGAGCGACAACAGTTCGGCTTCTTCTTCCGGTCTCTTCTTCTCATAGTTCTCCAGATTGCGTTTGGTCTCTGTGGGAAGAAAAACGGGAGACAGAGAGGGGGTGTGGGGTGGCAGAGACAGAAGCGGACGAGCCAGCATGTGTTTAAAATATGTGTCTCTTCATTTGTATGCTGATGCTTAAAGGAGAAGGGGCGTCTGTTTGGCTGCAACACCAAAAGACTGTCATAAACCCATAAACACCCCCCCCCCCCCGCACACACAGAGACACAAACACACACACACGATGAGTGCATTCATTAGCAGCATCGTCATCCGTCCATTAGGAGCTTGTGAAACCGCTGCGGTTCCTGTGTTTGTCTCTGCATCGACACAGAGTCTGAAGAGAGTCTATATTCCTCTGTATTCCTCTCCGGCTTCTCCCATTACGAAGAAACTATTGTAACAACGCTGCTATTATAAAGTTGTAGTGGGACAGGTAGTAAAAGTTGCCTTATTGACGCAAAAGTTGCCCGAGCTGCACATCTAGTAGCTCTCATTTGTGGTAGTATCGTTTTTATGATTTATAATTTTACTAATTCAATTAACAATTGCTTATTGCCACAGTTGTGGTTGGAGGCAAGATTTAGGATTCAGGATTTCAATTCATAGCTCCCCCACCTTCCCTTCACTGTTTGATGTTCAGTTATTTATTTATTTTGTAATCACATTTGCGCTATTAAACCTCACTCACAGAGGCCTTGTCACTGTCATTGTTTTACTTTTTCTACTAAATCAATCTTTTTTATATACGTTTTAAGCGTAAAATATGTTTTAAGAAATTCACCTACAACACTGTGTCATTTTCAGATCTCTTACAGAGGACATGACCTCGCTATCCTTGTCCCCTGTTGTAGCCCTGGCCTTTTTGCCAGGTTAGAGGTGACGGGTTTTTCAGTGGCAGTGCAGGAACTCCTGCCTTAAAAGCCAGCAAGTAATATTAGTACCACGCTACAAATACATGTATGTGTTACGCTTAATGTTGAGATCTCTGTAAAGGTTATCAGCATTAAAATGCATTTACAAATAGATTATAATACATTATAATGTGGTAACAGTTAATTGTTGGTGGTTCCTGTTTTTATGCGCATTTTTCAATTTACGCGTAAAAACGCTGAAAACGAGGAAAAAAACAACCACAAACCTACAATACGTGTAGGTGATTAGCTAGATTATTGCTTAAATGAGCACATGAACCAAACTTCAGTGAAATTTCTGTAACGTTTCCCGCATCTATTTCACCTTTTGAGATTTGACTGGTACTTTTTTAATTGCGCAACTTTGTTGCGCCCTCTTCCCCTAGGAGAGAAAATTAGTACCTCCAGCTGTTTATCTTGACGCATACAATCTTACACATCACAGTGTGTTCTGAAGAACCTATTAACACACATGTAACCTTCAAGTCTTTTACACGTACATAGGTTTAAAACTGTTTAGAAATGTGTTGCTATTACCAAACCTTACATATAATATGAAAACGTCTATAATGTTCTGTGGTCAGTCATTAACTTTTTATACTCTGAATGCATATTTAGAAGAGTTCTACTTCTTAAAAATATCCACATATATTCTCTCACCATTACCTGTTGAGACACCAGATGTTAGTTTCTGCTTATGACTACATGAATGGTTGACAACACATTATAGATATAAATAAATAAATCGTTTATTTATTAGTTGTGTAATGCTACTAGGTGCTAACCGTGAGGAGTGCAGTGTTTATTAGTTTAGTAACTGCATGTGTTGGAGCAGTATTAGTGATACCAAACCTCCAGCACTGACAGTGAAAGCAGTTGCAGTGAAAAACAGCTTTGGTATAAAGCAAAAGAAATGTGATGGTAAACAAAGTCTCGGCACAGCCGCTCCCCTTTACCCTGCTGTGCTGGACCCAACCAATGAGGCCACAGGATTTAGGCAGATTTAGACTCAGGCCCCAACAAAGCCATCCCATAAACCATCTGTGGACTCCAGGCGGATGATTGTGATACTTCTCTAAGGTCTAGCAGGGTCGGAGCTTCATTAAATCCAGAAGCCCTGTATTCTACTGCAGACCTTCCTCCAGCCTACACCCGCTGTATCAGGGATACACAATAACTGTAAGCTGTGCCACCCCACTGTGCGTCTATGCATTTGTGTGTGTTTGTGCATAACACACAGTAAATCTTACAAAATGCTGCAAACTGAGGACTCACACAGGAACACACATCAGGTTATAGAGGTGCAGTTGTGGGGACAGAGAAACACCAGGGAGACATCACATGTACAGTAGCAGCAGTACTGTTGTTACGGTTGAAGTGAGAGGTGGTGATAGTTCTACTTGTTGCAAGAGTGGGACAATCAAAGAAGCAGCTGTAGGTTACGCCTGCACAAACCCTCTCTCTTATGTCCAGTCGTCCACAAACATTAGCAGTATTAGAAAGAGTGAGCGGTTGCAAGTGGTGGCAAATCATCAGCCAGACACAGTCTGTGCATATAAATAAAACAAAGTAGTTTAATGAAGGAAATGTTGCAAGAGTGTGTAGCCTAGTCCTGATTTATTGACCCAATCATTCAAAATTAAAATCTAAATGTAGGCTATTATTAACCAGCTGTAGTTTGATCTGGACCAAATCAGGATAAATTCATTTTCTGTGCAGTCTGTTTCCTCTCATGTGCCTCTCGCTGCTCTGCAGTCAGTTGTTGGAGGTGGTTTGTCACCCAAAACACCAGAACACATCCTATTGCACCCTGCTCCTGAAACACCATCCTCCCTCTCTCCCAGTGGAAGGCAGTGAGGCAATGGAAATATCTGGCTTGGCTCATTGTGCAGTGATTTAGCATGTGCAGCTAAAGTAGGTGCAGATCTCATAATTTCAGTGATATTTTCCAAAAATAAATGGGCTGCACAAGACAAACCACGTGCTGCTGCTTCTGCTGCTACTGCTGGCAAAATTCATATTTCAACCCAGGCAAACATGCCCGATCCAATATGTCTTCACTTTATCATTTCATATTAAAACAGAGGCTAGAGATAATAACTGTCTTCACCGACACACTCTCAGTGGATGTTAGAGTGCAGCAGGCCCAGAGCAGCTCTCCCCTGCCCTGCACACTGTGCTGTTTTACACTGCACTGCTTCTATAATTCATCAAGGAGCACAGAATATCATTCATATTCATAAATTTGCTCAAAGAGAGTTATGGTCCCGTTGATGCAAACGGCTGCATGGATCAGATCACATCAGCCATTCTGGAGTCATTAACAGTTGGATGGGAAGTCAAATGCTGCTGCCTGCTCTGCACATGGTACAGCTGCTTCTGACTGACGACAGAGAAAAGAATAATAATAACATCAAATGTAGAAATGATAACTGTATGTGCACATGTTACAGCTGCCTCTGACTGACTGGGCACAGAAAAAATCAAATAAAGAAATGGTAACAGCATGTGAACATAACTGCCTCTGACTGGGCAGAAGAGATGAGAATGACTTCAGGTAATTGCGCATGTGAGCTGGGATGTAGGATGTGCAGACAGAACATAGCTAATATGAATATACAGAAATAAACACAGTGTGTGCACATGTGACAGCTGCCTCGGACTATAGGCAGAAAAAAGTGAACCCGAAAATTAGTAACAATGTGTGCAGAAACAAAACAATTACCAGTTCAAGCATGTTTTAAAGACCACTAATAAACAATGTTTTTTTAAACCTACATGTTACAAAAAACAAGCACTAACTAAAACAGCAGTAGTAGTTATAAGTTAACTTATTAGCTGGTTCCAGCACTTTCAATCAGAAAAACAGTGAGATGCAGCTGAAAGCTTGTTTACAGAGTCAGTAAGTGGACCTTAATTGTATCCCTTTTTTTCTTCTTTTTTTTCCTTTTTTGGTCACATTAAATTAAATTAAATTAAATTACATTTAATTTAAATGAAATTTAAAAAAATGCTACTAAAATAAACTACTAAACAGAAATGACAACAACAACAACAATAATAATAATAAAAATTACTGTTGACCTACTCGCTACCATTATTTAAAAATACATGAAGTACAAAAACTGGCTCCTAGCTGATACCAACTACTTCCCTGCAATTTCAAATTAAGATTTCAGCTTCTCCTACCTTCTTCATAATAAATAATTTGTTTGGCCCCTGTTGGCCCTTCACTTTACAGTCAGCGGCGCATACGCAAACGATCACTGCGCTTCTTCCAAACGATTCCCGACCATCTACATTCACAGTAGTTGTGTTCCAAAGCCACAACTGTGTGAGTGAGGGAGAGGCCCGGTGGCTCCCTGCACTTATTTCTACTGTAAAAGCACAAGCGGACACCGCCGGTCAGAACCGTCCGTCAGGGTTTGTTTCGTATGTTTTATTTTATACTGCTCTGACAAAAAAAAATCTGATACTATTTCTCCCTTTGGGCCAGTAAAGCTCCAGCAGCTTTCTCTCCTCCTCCTCTTCTTCTTTCTCAAGTTAGTTGTTTTTGCACACTTCCTATCTTCAAACACGGAAACAAACAGCACGAGAGGAGCAGGATGTGCTGCGCGCACCGGGGGTCTCCAGCTCACGGGTTAACAAAAAAAAGGTGGAGGCGGTGGGTGAGTGATGAGGGGATGCGGGATTAGAAGAAGCCGCCGCCGACTGTCGTAAAAGGAGCAAAGAAGAAGACAGAAAAGAAGAGGAGAGAGAGAGGGAGAGGATTCGACGCGCTGCGGCGCAATAAAAGAATATGACGGCAATAAAAGTTTATAGCGTATAAATTTCTGAAGGTTAAGAACTAAACGGCTGTAAAGCAAACACGGAGAGAGGAAGAGAGGAGAGAGAGCGAGAAAAGACACGCAGAGAGGAAACATTGGAGGAGCAGCTTCGAGGTGTTAGGTTTGACGCAGATGGGAGGGATGGAAAGACTGGAATGTGCAGGGGAAAGGAGAGACCACAAACGGACAGTGGTGGGATTGTGCTCGTTTTTATTTTGTGCTACTTTTGTGTTGTAGCAGCGTGGAACAGAGGATGAGTCTCCTTCCTCCTCCTCCTCCTCTTCTTTTCAGCTTCGGGAGTTTTATGGTTTTGTAGCCGTTTGGCTCTATGGGGGGATTTTTGCAGCAATTGTGTGTGTGTGTGTGTGTGTGTGTGTGTTGTCTCCTGTCCGACCTCCCTTTGTCTCTTTCAGATACATCCTTACAGACGAGGGGCCATAAACTCCCACCCACCTGACCAAAAAACACACCCAGACAGCAGACCCCGTCAGACAGGGGGTACTGTGGCTGACTCCCAGGCTTCTTTTCCGGCCTAGAACACACACACACACACACACACACACACACACACACAATCTTTTAAACATAAAACATATAAAAACAACGATGGTAACAAAACTGAGCTGGACACACACACACACACACACACACAGAAGATACACTTCACATCATAATAAACGCAATCAATAAAATATTGTCACCATATAATATTGTTCATTGTCATTACTGAGTTAAAGAAGAAGTCAAAAAGAAACAAAAAGAGCGCACAGTAAATTAAAATGATAAATTAAAATGTAACCCAATACAAATACAAAATAATAATAATAAAGCCTAAATATTATTATTTTGAACTGTTCCTAGTGCTTGTATTGCGTTGCA
This sequence comes from Sandelia bainsii, assembly GCA_032362345.1. NCBI lineage: Eukaryota > Metazoa > Chordata > Actinopteri > Anabantiformes > Anabantidae > Sandelia > Sandelia bainsii. The sequence continues at coordinate 2,005,809 of JAUMHL010000029.1, read as the reverse complement.
TTTTAATTTATAATTTTAATTTACTGTGCGCTCTTTTTGTTTCTTTCTGTTTTACGGCACTGCAAAACCTGCCCATATACTTATTAATTTTAATGTATTTTATTAAATTAAATATATAATGTGTTTTTTACATTTAATGTTAAAATATTAATAACTAAAAAGCGCAGTTATATGACATTATAAGTGAACTACATCTAGGCCTATTATGCATAATTAGAGCTGGGTATTAAATGGTATAAGCAGCCTATTAATAACATAACAGCGGGATTTCTAACAAACATGTTAAAAAAAGGTAAATAAATAAAGAAAAAAACAGGAAGATCAACACATCTCGCGAGAATTGTTTATACACCACTCACAGATGTATAAACAAGGAGTACACAGTTTTTAATGGTGCTTGAGTTTATATTAAACTGACAATTATATACACGATCAATATAGTTTGTGTGTGTATTATTATGTAGAGCATAATTTTATAATGCAATATTTACCACTCAAAATAAAATCTATACTGTTTAAAGTCACTCAGTAAAACCAGACTTTAGATCATTCTCCCTTTCCGACTCAAACACTTCCACAAAACTTGTCTTGTAGCCTAAACGTCTCTATTTCTCTAATTCGTCTTTTTATTCTTCCACAAATCCCAAACCAACCCTCAAATCCGGCCTCCAATTACAACACGTAGTTTTATTTTAAAGCAGCTTATTTAGCTTTATGTGCGGACTTAATAGAACCATAAAGTTGTATTACAGCTCCTCTCCCCCCCAGCTCCGGCCGTATTGCCACTGGCCGCTTGATGGCGCTCTTGCTCCACGGATCAACCAGGGCTCGCCTGAGGCTTTGCGTGGCTTACTAAAAGACAAACACACGCAGGAATTGCTTTAAAAGGGTGAAACTCGCCGTATCTCTCTTCCATGTATTTTAAAATAGGGTTTTTAAGAAGAATCGAGGTGATGAGGCCACTTTTTAACTTTGCTTCAGAACATGCTGACATTTCGCAGCAGTTCCAGCTCGTTTTCACAGCGTACAGGGGAAGAAGAGGAAGGGTTTGGGCCTTGGAAAATAATAACCTATAGGCTGCCAGGAAATGTTTATTTTTCCTGGTGCAAAATTGACACCAAGGACTCACGTTCCTCAACCCCTCCTGGCTCCGCGTGTTACACAGGCATGTAGAGATTCAAGGAATGTGTGAAGGGGGCCATAAGTGCTTGTGTGCTGTGTGCAAGAACAGTTTTCCTCAGGTAAAATCTGAAAGGCGCATGTAGGACACTCAGAAGCCGTTCTCTGCGCTGCTTTTACACGCAGAGGACGTGACGCACAAAGACGTATGGAGAGAAAACCAATCTTTTTTTCTTTCTTTTCTCAATTCACTCTTGGTCGTTTTGTCCAAGTGTTTGTATTCTGCAGGTGACATATACAGACACTTGCTCAGGCGCATGGAAGCTGGTCAGCAAATGTGTCTTTTTTGCGCAGTATTCTCACATGTAATCTGTGTAGTGTAAAACAAGGCGCTTTGAAGTTTCAATAAGGTCAACATTTTGGGTGATAAATTATTTTTAAAAAAAAGCTGCGGCCATGACGCCTCAGAAAGTCGGCGACACTATCAGTTGATTTACTACTACAGTGCAGATAATTCAGGCCGGTGCTGGAGACATTTGGGCCTGGATGATCTGAATAAATTAAATTCGGGTAATGGCATTTTTATTTAGTAGATAGGGCCACGCAACAGAGGAGAAAACAGTTTATATTGGAAATAAAATTATAAACAAATGAGATTCTTAGAATCGCATGATGAACTTGATGATTTCTTACACAGGCTGATGTACCTGCAGGCGTTCACGTCGCCACTTCCTCAAATCCGATCGTTCAGCAGGTTCCGGGCCTATGATGAACTCAAATTAAAATCTCTGTCTATAAGAAGAAATAACTCAACAGTTGAGTCCTTTTTTGTTAAGGGGGCTTATCGCTGCACTTCAGGCCATCTTGTTTTGTTTACGAGCTCTGGTTGTTCTACAAGGCCGAACTTAACCTTTCCACTAACTTACCCTCGTTAGAAAAGCGAGCTCCCACTCCGACTGAGAAGACGTCGTATGGAAAACAGGGGCGAAAATGACAATTAAATATCGGCCAAAAAGATTGAGACATTAACGGCGCAAAGGGTGCTTAGTAAAAGCAGCCTTGTTTTTTGCTTCTGTGCATGCAAACACTGCCCCTCCGCTTTATGGGGCTTCACCGTTTGTTAAAGCGTTTACAGCCACTTTCTCCCAGCCTATTACCCTCCCCAGTCCTCCTCGCATGTTTATGGAGATCATATTTATAAAACTACACTATGATCAGAAAGCATGCGCGGAGACAGGAAGTGGTTTTAAAACCTCAGTTACATTTATAGGGGAGAACTTGTTAAAACTGATACCAATTACGACGCACTGGCCACCAGCCTGCCTCCTTCTCTCTCTCCTTCAGCTCTGACATTTTCGGGCCTCATTTTCTCTCGGCTGCCATGCAAGGCACGCTCTCCCCTTTTAAGGATTCAGTGGGAGAAATGAGAAAGAGCAATTAATGAGACAGATACGATGCAATGCAACACACACACACACACACAATCTCACCCCCACCACCTTCAACCAACCTCAATCTCAGCTCAGTAGAAAGTATGTGCGTGTATTTGATTTAATCAAATGCGGAACAGAACTGATTGCCCCCACCACCACCACACACAAACACACACACACTTTCGTGCTTGATGCTGCACCTTCTTCTCTTTCTTCATCACCTCCTTTCCCCCATTCTCTCACCCCCTTTGCATTATCACAGGCGCGCGGAGGTCCTCGCGCAGAGGCCGGGAGACCATCATCCAGGCTTACAAGCGCGTGCTGGTGCGGGAGCAACAAAAGAAGAAGAAGAAGAATGAAAAAGTGTACTGGGCCTATGTGTGCGTGCGCTTGTGCACGCATGTCTATGTGCGTGGAAAAGCCAATGGGATGAAGAGCTGATAATAGATGCAAATTATCCCTGAAACCGACTCACACACACACACCGGGGCCAGGACGAGAGAGATAGAGAAAGAGAGAGAGCGAGCACAAGAGAGAGCCAGAGAGGGAGGGAGAGAGAGCCAGAGCGAGAGGGAGAAAAAATATGAAACAACTCATTTGCAGAGGAGTAAATCACGGAAAAGCTGTTTGAGAGCGCGACAGGGCTCCCGCTTACAGCGCTAACACCGGAATTGTGATGCGCACAAGCCCTTCCTCCTCTACTTCTCCCTCTTCTTCTCTTTCCTCTTTTTCTTCTTCTTCGCTGGAGATTTTATGGAATCGGTGTGATTGTTGTTGTTGTTGTGGTGGTGGTGGCTGTTACCGCTCTGGCTGGCTGCCGTTACCGTTACCCACATCGCAACCGGTTCGTCTGTTGTGGCCGTGAGGGGGGAAACACCACAACAACGGCCACCGACACCGGCGGCAGACCTGCCTCGTTCTCTCAGTCTCCCTCCCCTCGGTCTTTCTCTCTGAGTGTGTGTCGGTGCTCGTCTGCTTCAGAGCGCACGGAAGAAGCAGGAAAAAAAGAAAAGCCCACTGAAAGTCGCCGGCCGCTTCCCTCAGCCCCACTCTGCCTCAGCCGAACACAAACTGAAACAACTAGCAACAAACAAACAAATAAAAAGATGAGTTCATATTTCGTCAACTCGCTCTTCTCTAAATATAAAAGCGGGGACTCATTACGTCCGAACTACTACGAGTGCGGTTTCGCGCAGGACCTGGCCGGCAGCCGGCCCACCGTGGTGTACGGCCCGGGCTCCGGCGCCACCTTCCAGCACGCTCCGCAGATCCAGGACTTCTACCACCACAGCGCCTCCACGCTGCCCAGCAACCCGTACCAGCAGAGCCCCTGCGCGGTCACATGCCACGGCGAGCCGGGCAACTTCTACGGATACGACGCCCTGCAGCGGCAGACGCTTTTCGGGGCCCAGGACGCCGATCTGGTCCAGTACAGCGACTGCAAGCTGGGAGGTGCGCCGGGGCTCGGCGGCGAGGACGCGGAGGGAACAGAGCAGAGCCCCTCGCCGACGCAGCTGTTTCCCTGGATGAGGCCGCAAGGTGAGGAAACGGAGACTACACTGCTTGTTTTTTTTTCCACTAGCCTGGTTCAAAGCATACCATTCTCTTCCCAGAGGTGAGTGTCCATGTCAGGAGGGGAAGACAGAACATGTAGGCACAGCACAGAGGGCAGGAAACAGCGGGAGAAAGTAGGAAAAGTGGTTTTTAAAAGCAGCAATTTAAATGAGGCCGTTTAACGCTTCCTGTAAGATAGCTTTCATCTTCTCTTACAGAGGAAGACAAAAGCACGTTTATGGTTTTATTGACAGCACCAAAACTTGTGAATGACTTTAGTGTTTAATTACCCCGGCCATATACTGACAGAGTGGACAGGAGAGGGAGAAGTGAGGCTGAGGGATGGTGGAGCGGGGTCAGAGGAGTGAGAACAGAGCCTCAGCCTGCTCTTCACGACAACCCCCCCATCTCCTGCACAAACTGACATGCTTAGAGCACAGCACCTTGCAGAGAGCAGATTGTTGGAGGTTTTGAACATGCAGCTCTGACAGGAAGGAAACGTCCCCAGTTTTTCTTTTTTTTTTGCTTTTTACGACTTGCCTGTGGTCTCCGGGATTATTTGTCTACACCGTGGCCGGTTTCCCACAGGGTTAAAGCAGGAGCTATTGCACAGGCTGTGTGCGTGTAAAACATAAAAACGACAGGAATTTATTTTAACACCTCCACAGTATGTGTGTGTGTGTGTAATACTGGATCTACACACGCAGGCCACGTTGAGTCAAATATCATAGACAAAGTAATCAAATCATGTCGGTGGTTCTGATTTGTGCTGTGTGTGTGTGTGTGTGCGTGCGTGAACATTTAGTGGTCTTAAGTGCGTTTGTGGCACACACAGGCCTGTCGGTTGAAGTCGATCAGATCATAAATCATACAAGAGAATTATTTTTTGCATTATAATTGGCTTAAAGAAGAGTGGTTATGCAAGTTTTGAACAGATAGATAGATAGATGTGTGTGTGTGTGTGTGTGTGTGATATATATATATATATATATATATATATATATATATATATAGAGAGAGAGAGAGAGAGAGTTTATTGCTTATGTTCTCGGTTGTATATTTGAAAGGACTGCAGACGGGCTCTGGCTTGTCCAGGACTTTCGTGGCTTCATGATTATGATCATAAAATAGAAAAACAATAAATTATGAGGGAAAAAATCTCAGGTCTGTTTTTACGCACAGCTGCTCTCTTTTCATCCTCTTGGATAAGAGCTAATCTCCTAGTGGTTACTGTTGTGTTTTTTTAAGAAAACGATTAGGAAATGTCATGACAAATTAAGGTTTCCTGCTTGTGCGCCTAATAAATTGAGACAGTTCCCATCTTTAAAGCCTGTGTTTTATTTCCTTAACATCCGTCTCGAATCATCCCCAGCTTTAAATATGAGCGGCCACACTGAAAACTTCTACATCAGCGATGACACTGATGAGTCGCTTGATGAACAGTTTGAACAGTTTGGGCTAAAAAACGATTTCCTAACCTAACCCCTATCCCCTCCACCGGGCGCACACAGCTCTGATCATCCGAGGACCGAAAATCGACTGAAAACAGGAAACCAGGCGCGTGAAGCCGTTCAGCTCTGCACCGCCACGGTCAGAGGATGCTTTGTGTGCACGCACTTCCAGCCTGTGCGCGGTTTGATGGGATATTATGTCGTCTCGGTGATAGGATTTATTAGTCAGCGCGCAGTAGCAGGCTTTTTGTGGGTGAAGCGGGCGGATGGAGCGCAGCGGCGGCGGAGGTTATCTTCCGTGTTTTTACCTCGGAAATTTTCCTCTAATGAGAAGAGTACATTTAGCCATTTGTATTATAAAGAGGAATATTCCTCCCCCTCGTTCACTCCTCCACAACCCGCGCACCAAAGGAGGATCCTGCTCACTGAGTACTCCTGAGCCGGAGGTTTTAACATCCGAGTTTGACTCTAAACTCGTAAACATGAGCCCATTTTACGACCCGCGCCGCTGCGGTTGGAAATCTTGACCGTCCCGTTGTCTCTGCGCGGCCTTAAAATGAAAAACGAGAATAAAAAATCTGATTAGGCCTAAGAATGAATGCATGTCTGGGATGGAATTAGTGGCTTTGCCTCGGCTCTCACTGGCATCTGTTGTCGAGTGGAAACCTCGTTTCTCCTTCCTCCAAAATGTCAACTGCCAACCGCCGTGCATTTGTTTGGGCCTTATTTAATTGGCGTTGTAAAGGTTTCATATGTAATAGGTCTTCAAATGTTTCACAGTCTCAGGGCTTGGATCTTTTTCCTGGACTATAAAAGAGCAAGTGATCCTCTCTGAAAATGCCAAATAAATGATAAAACATTTATTTCTCCAAAAGCAGTTTGATCCATGAGGTGAAGATACAGTGGGGGGGCAGTCTGGTAGCTGTGATGCTGTGACGCAGCCAGGGTTGAGGGTTAAATTCCCCGCGCATGTTGCTCGTCACATCAAAGCGTTCTTGCTCTTAGCCTATTTATTCCAGGAAAGTGTTTCCCATTTCCCTTAATTCATGGCTGGTGACAGCGGTGAACGTGGCGCCCACTTCCCTTTCAGTCCTTATAGCACGAAATCACGGCGCCAGCTCTGTGACAGATAACACATGTACGACATTTACATCACTTACAACTTCATGCGTTTCCATAAACACTCCCTTTGTCTTGTTCATGTGTCTGTTTTGAGCAGGAGGAGCAGCTCTGCGGCCACACACGGCCTCTAACGGGACCACCAGTACTTTTAAAAGTACTGCAGGACTTGAGTTGGAGGCTGGTAGCCTGGGTAATGGATATTGACGATGCTTTTCCTCGTTTACCTGCAGGCTTTACAACATAATGTAATGTGATCAGTGCAGATAGACAGTAGCAGACTTCTATGTGATTAGAGCGACAAATGCGCTTCCATCAAAGTCATTGCCCTCTTGTTTAATTGAATCCTAAAACTTTACTGTTCTGCACAGAGGCGTGCGTGTGTGTGTGTTACAGCCAATAAGACGCTTCATCATCACATAAAGAAATAAATGGCACTGGATAATACCCTATTTTCTTTAATTTACCAGAAATATTTAAATTATAATTAGGCTGCTGCGTGTTCTCCTTCTACTCCTCCTTTAGGGTTATGAACACTAATCAATACTAAAGATGCAAGTCGTGCAAAATCAGTATTTCACTGCAGATCAGTCACTTAGAAGCCTCATTTACTCCCAAACTATATGTCCACTGGCATATTTTTGTCAGTAGAATTTTTATAGTACAATAATCAAAGAGATAGACAAGCACTTTTATATTAATATAATCACTTGCTCAAACGCACTGTGTGTATAAACTGTGCTGCCTGGCTCTCACGGTTCACTGTCTCAGTTTTATTCGCGCACGTTGAGCGTTGAACAAACGTGCCCCACAACAGGTAGTGTGTTTATGTATTTCAGCACCATCTAGGTTAGAAGATAAAAATCATAAGTATTTGTAATTATAGTATCACCCAGTTTAATTGGATAAACCTGTAGAAGTGATCTAATACTTTACAATCTTGTGTTTCTTCCATGCGTTCACAGTGTGTGTGCTGATTAAGTATTTCTGTATTTTATATGGCCTCGCTTCTGTTCCGGCTGTGAAAACATCATCAAATACAGCAGAGTAAACGATTAGTTGATGGTTTTTTATGAAACCGTATTAAAAAGTTGCATATTTCTTCTTCACATTTCATTGTTTTGCGCCGTTTTGTAATTAAGCGTCTCTCTGCGTCAGTGGCGGCAGCCTGCACATCGGGAGCTTCTTCCTCTTTTCATTTCTATCTACAGCATCAAATATTTATGTGCGCTTCAGTAGATTTGTCTCTGATGTATAAGAGGCTTTAGAATCACTGCAGCTGATTGTGCAGAACAGTAGTGAGGATAGTGTGTGTGTGTGTGTGTGAGAGAGAGAAAGAGAGAGAGAGAGAGAGAGAGCATCCTTTTTATAGGACCCCTGGACATTGCAGTCACATGAGGGTCACATGATTTTACAGCACTTTCACTGAACTCAAAATGTGGACAATTTCACACGTTTAACCCAAACACCAAACACCATAATCACTTCACTGCATGAAACGGTCAAATCTCTGTTATACATGTATGTGTTAGCATCTATGGATTCAGGATCACTCTGTTTTGGCACATTCATAGTGAACTATGTGAACTCAGAGACTCAAACTATTCTGGGTTTTCTTTCTCCTAACACCAAATAGACTGGATTCAATTTAACTTTTCAGGCTTTGCGCAATTAACCCAAAACCAAAGCAACAAGGTTAACATGACTTTTTTAAGGTTTGATGATGATCAGTTAGTTAACTGGCTTTTTTTTATTGTCATCAATCAAAATATGATAATAATTTAATAATCAGCTCGTTGTTTGTCATTATTGTATATTTTCAGCTTTGTACATGTGAGAATGGGCTTCTTTTGATGGGTTTAAATTATAGTAAGTGGAGTATTTTTGGGTTTTGAACTCGTTGTTGGACATATATGTTATGAAGACATCATTATCTTCAGTGTTTGGGACGTGTTAAATGCTGGTTTTAGGTATTTTTTAGATTTTTCATAGAAAACAGACTAATTGCAGCACTAAACCAATAATAAAAAAGATGCTGTTTTTGAAGCAGTAATGTTTTATTAATATGTCTTCTTTAGAAAAATGGTTGAATAAATTATATTTGGTCAGTCTGATTTTATGTTTGGGCTCAGTGTGAAGATCTGTATCTAACAACGTCCCTTCACCTTTCTCCCTCATTTCTCCCCAGTAGCTGCGGGCAGGAGGCGAGGCCGGCAGACCTACAGCCGCTACCAGACCTTGGAGCTGGAGAAGGAGTTCCTGTTCAACCCGTACCTGACCCGGAAACGGCGCATCGAGGTGTCGCACGCGCTGGCGCTGACTGAGAGGCAGGTGAAGATCTGGTTCCAGAACCGGCGGATGAAGTGGAAGAAGGAGAACAACAAGGACAAGTTCCCCAGCAGCAAGAGCGAGCAGGAGGCCGTGGAGAGGGAGAGGAGGGAGAAGGAGCTGCGGGAAGGCGGAGGAGGAGTAGGAGGAGGAGGCGATGGTGGAGAAGAAGGTGGCGGCGGCGGCGGCTCGGTGGCGGGCACGGCGGGATCACAGGCCTCAGTGAATGAGGACTGCTGCGAGAAAACCCACAAGCAAATGTAAGGAGGAAAGCGGCGAAGTTAAAGGGGGTGGGGGGTGGGGGTAGGGAAGGATGTAAATGTTGAACTGAATGGGGTTGTGTGAGGGGTGGGGACTGTTTTTGTCTTAACTGAGGCTTAACTGGACTACCCCCGTCGTGTCTGCGATCCAAAAACTGGAGTCTCTAAAACGGGCTGGTGGAGCCGGACGGAGTGGAGGGGGCCTCGGGACTGTCTCTGCTGGCTGGCTGGACAAAAAAAAAAAAAGCAAATCACACAATGAAGCAAGAAAATGAACTTGAAAAAATGAAATTGATGAGGATGTGTGTTTGTGGGGGGGTCAATCCAAGTCAAACAAACAAACATAGTCTAGTGTATAAAAGAAAGAAACAAAAAAAAAAAAGAAAGAAAAATGATAGCTTCCTTTCTTTGTGGAACAATTATCGTGGAAACATTTCTATATTGTTAGAAGTTTATCATTAACAATTTTATCTTTGGCAGCTGTATAGTTTTTAAGTTAAAATGATGATGGTGCACTTTTTACTGTACTTCTCACTTATATGTTGTTGTTGTTATGGCAATGATTGATGATGATGATGATGATGATGATGACGTAGCAATTAATGAAATTTCCAACAACATGAAACTGCCTATTTATGCCGTTTTAGTAGGTCGGGTCTCTTTTTTACACACTCTAATTGTCGTTTTAGTTCGTTTTTTGATCAGTGGTGTTTGTTTTATGTTGTCTTCCTCTTTTTTTCCTCTTTTTGGGTAAAAAAGCATGCGCACAGTGCAGAATAAAAAAAGAGAACATTCATAAAAATAAAAAAAGTGTCATAAAACTGCGGCTGCTTGCGTTTAATGTGAAGCAGAGTTGTGTCATGACTCAGCGGTTGATTTGTTGATTTGATCTGAAGGTTGATTTGTTTTATTGTAGTTTCACTCCCAGTTATCAGTTGTGAAGAGGACTGGAGGTATAAAATGTTCACAAAGAGTGGGAAGAAAAGAAAGAGAAGTTGTTTTCCCTTTTTCCTTCTTCTCCACACTTTCTCCGTCTCCTCTCTCCTCTCCTCCACTCTGTCAGCACTCAGACTGATAAAACCGCTCAGTTCACAGGCCAAACATTTAAGCCTCGACTCGGAAATACCCTCCCTCCACCCCTCCACCCCTCCACCCCTCCACCCAACATCACCACCACCACTCACACTCGCACACGCACACACAATCCACATCCTATCCAAACATCACTTTATTTATGGCCTGGTCCTCCACCTCCACTTACATTATTCCAGGCCTCTATAAACGGCCTTCCATCATCATCACGGTGACGAGTTGAGGACGGATTGTTTCCATATGGGGAGATCAAACACACTAAGCGTGCATATTTACACGTTCATATACATATTCGTGCAGTTTGTAGGGATGAGCTGTCAGTGTTGTCAAATCACCAAATGTTTGATCAGGTTTCCACACGTTAATTGGATGAAAACAGATGCGGGACACGCGTATTTGTCAGACACTGGAAAGCTGGGATAGTGACACTTTTTGGGCAGTGTACTGTCGTTTGATAGACTCCATCAGGTGAGCAGGAGATAAACTGCGATTTTACGCATGCGCGGTTTCCAAAATAATACTATTTTGGATCGATTGTGGAAAGATGCGTCGCTCCGTCTTTAAAGAGCTACTCCAGAAATTTAATATCCATTAAGTTGAAAGAGTCATTGCACGAAAGTTTTAAAAGGACTCATCGCTGTCCAGATATTCTGTCTGTATGTGCCTGGTATGGGTGGAGTTAAAACCCCCCAGATTTATTACCCCTCTTACATTTATGCACTATCAAGGCTCTCCCCTAGATGTCCCAGTCTAAGACTACCCGGATGATTTCGCCAGGATTGGAAAACCAATTTCTACCATGATTTACCTTTCTTACTGTTTTTCTTCTCTTGTGAAAATCGTACGTTTTCTGAATTTGTACAATGTGGACTATACAGACACCAAACATCACAGTTTAAATTGCTGGAAAGACAATCTTCTGTCCATTTACACTTTTTGGTTTGGAAATTGTAGAAATACAAGGAGACTAAACTGAGACTGCAGAGTTGATAGACATGGATGGTTTGAACTCTTTGAGGGGCCTTGAGACAAAAATGTGCTGCTGGGCCTCAGTTGATCCCCTTACATTGTGCAATGAATATGGAGGTTTCATCACCTACTTTGTTTAGCATGTGCTCCATAAGAGTGTTAAACTACATTATGACACAGGGGTGCCTCTAAATGGAATCATTCCTTGAGTCTTGATGCAAGCTGCTCATTACAAGCCATAGTTGTTTTATTGTTAAGCAACGTGTCATTTCAGCAAATGCCCCAAAATGTCATATTTACATTCCTGTGGGTGCAGTATTTATGAAAAGAGCAAAAGATGGTGTTGGGTCATGTAGTGACTAAGTTTTTGCAGGGTGGATGTTGGGGTGGATGGATGGGTTGACAAAACACTGTAATGTAACATGGGAGACCGCTGTGTGTTTCCTGTTCACATAGTTTCTTTTAACCATAACTATGATTGTACCATAACCCTAAACAGTTGTTTATTGTATGTATCCGTGACAATGAACACCTTCTAACCTTAAAGCAACCTGCTAATTTTAATCCAACCCAAACCATGGCATTTACCCTACCCAAGCCTAACCAGTTTGTTGTGGTGCTAGATCCAACATAACCTTTATTTTTCAGCAGTGGTTTTAACAGTACAGTCCACACAATAGCTGCTGTAGGTATCAGATAGAAAGGAAAAATACCTTTATAGTCGTCTAGGTTGGAGGGCTTGGAGGTCTAAATGACAAGGTTTCAACATTAGGTAATATTGTAAAACCTACCTTTTTAAAAACTGTATTACTTCAGTGGTGAAGATTCACAAGCACATTGAAGTAAAACCTCAAGGTTTAGGAACCCCCTGGTTTGTAACCCTACCCTAAGTCTGGAGATGTGGACTGATTTCTTATTGGTAAGCGGTCATGTTATGTTACGCACTGAACAGTTACATCCCACTGCATGGATAGCGACTTTATATTTGCCATTTGCACATGTAAAGGAATTTATGGCACCGTGAGGACTAGAATTCTAACTCGCAACGCACCCAAAATCCTCTTACATACCTTCCAAGTGTGCAAAACAAACAAAACATGAGTTGTAAGCAAAGCAGAAAAGTGAAGCTCATGCAAAACACTGACATAAGGGAAGTATTCAAAGTTCACTCAGTGTTTGTGGATTAAACAAACAAACCTGCACTTTCTAATCCTATAATTGTCCTACATCCTTCCCGTTAGCAAAAAAAATCCTTGGAATTTTACGCACGCATAACTCCTCTGTGGCCTGTTAAACATTACACTCAGCACAGAGATTTTATCCAGCTGAAACCAGTGCTGCGTGGCGGGGAAAGGTTAACATCACAGGTACGGATCTGAGCACACGGACCAGGGACCAGAACTAATCAGATCCGAGCTCACAGGGCCCCGTCACCTTTACCGTCAGTGACGTACGAATGCACCTTTTTTCTTCTGAGAATTTGCAATGGACTCAGTGATGTGTGTCTTCTCTGAAACACCCAACCACCATCCTGACTTGCCTCAGTCCGCTTAGAGCCCAGCTTAATATATAAGGCTTATAACGCAGAGATATTAACAGCGAATTCTTTGTTTTTATATGATTAGATGTTCTATTTTCATGTATTAAAGTGGAGTGTGACTTCACAGGTACAGTATCTGCTGTCTTATATACTTAAGGGTTATTGCAGAATTTCAAAGTAACATGTCTAACTTCTTCAACAAACGTCCCTCACCTTATACGGTGCTGTTAACACGGTCTTCATCTGTGCCTGCAGTGACCAGTCAGCATTGGTATACAGGGCGCTGGGAGCGAACAACAGCCCGTTTTGTTCTGCTGTGTGAGACTTTTCTCTTCTGCATGTGTGGTCTCTACAAAAGTATGAGTCGGGGTAAGACGTTAAAAACAGCGGAAATCCATCTCTTCCTTTGCTTGTCTCGGCAACTTTACGCACACGACTAGCACAGTTAGTCCAATCAGTATGATATCTAATGTTTTTTCTGCTTTTTACACACAACTTCACCAGCTCTCAGGGCAGTAATAAGGCTAAACTACATGTCAGACAGCCTCAGCCGTGTTGTTCTTGGGCACGTTCTGAACTGCTGCGTATTAATGGGTTAATACACAATATTTTGTATGCTGTGTTTTATTGGGTCTGCTATTATTTTATACAACGTGTGCGTGTGTTTTCCAGCGGTCACTCCCTGTGACTTGCTGCTAATATTATATTGCATCCGGAGGGAAACCCCGTCGTCCATTGGACATATTAATATCACGTGGACCCGTGGTCACGTGGTTGGCGAGGCATTAGAAAGGAGGGGCGAAGAAGAGTGTCATGGTGTGATTTTTTTTTTTTTTTGTAAATCTAGACAGTAATACCCCGCCAATAATTCACGGTGCCTCGTAAAAAGCCAACATTAAACCGCCCCGGGCCTACAAATCAGCAGCGCCAAATTATGAGCTCCCTGTACTTCGCCAATGCGCTGATTTCCAAACACCAACAAGCCGCTGCGAACTGCTCCGCTCTGAGCTTCACAGACTCTCCAACTTCTCCCTCCTCGGTTTCCTCTGCCTCTCCTGCGGTGTCTTCTTCGTGCGCCCTCGTGTCCAGCGGATATAATCACCAGTATGTTTCCAATGGCAGATGCGGCGGAGGACTCCCATTTCCCCCCTCTTCCTCTTCTTCGCCTTCCTCATCTTTCTTTCCCTCCTCCTCCCCCTCATATCTCTGTTTGTCTTTTTCGGGACTAAACAACAACGACGGGGATAACCAGCCCGACGCGCAACCTCCCAACCCCTCAGAAGTGCGCACAGTAGAGGCTTGCAGGGCGCTGGGAGCCGTGCCACTGTGCCCACCGCTGCAGAGATGCGCCTCAGGGCGGTTCCCCGATCCAACTCAACTCTGTTCGTTGGTCTCCAGACTCCCAGAGGCGGCCTGCAGGAGGCAGAGAAGCCCGGAGCAGCAGCAGCACCAGCTAAACCACCAGAGGCTATTGATTTACCCCTGGATGAGAAGCTCAGGTGAGGAGGGGGTTAGGAGAGCAGAGAAGTGGTGATGGGATAAAAATACTAACGAGATCATTTGCAAGGCCTCACAGGTGAGGGGGGGATGGAGAAAAGAGGGGGCGGGAGGAAGGATAATGTTTTTCTAAGAAAGGTTGGGAGGTGGTGTGTGTGTGAGTGGGTGTGGGTAGGGAGGTTAGTTCGACCCAGTAATTACGTTGAACGCTCTTTAAACTGTTGGCCCTGTTGCGCAGCGGCCGCTACCGGTAGCTGAACTATGCCTGTCTGTCCCATTCTCTCTCAGATTTTTTTTACAGCCTCTCTCTCTTTGCAGATCTTTTATGGCTCCGCGACCTCCATAAAACCATAATTTAAGACTTGGTGAATATTCATTAGGTGGTATTGTGTTGAAGAAGTGCACGGGGGAGCGCAGGGGTTGCTGAAATATTATACCAAACCGTCTGAAACTCTCCAAAGACAGTCTTCTCCCTTTTCCTGGTGTTCACGTTTATCGCTCATATTCAGGGTTTGACTCAGCTCAGCCTCTCCGTCCTGATAGCCTTGTGTTTCTCTGTCAGTACTAGCTGCCTCACTGAAAGCCCATTGTGCTATTGTGCTGTCACCACAATCCGCTAATACTTTAAACACTATAAATTAGCAGACGAGTTTGATCTCTGAATGCCTGCCCTTTCTCCAGATTGTAAAAGCGGCTTTGTGCCACAGCAGCGGACTACATGCTGAATGGACGCGGGGCCTCGGAACCAAAACAAACCACAACAAGCACACGAACAGCACAAAGAGCATTTTTATGTTTCCGTTAAAATAGAGAATGGTGACTCGTCAAAAGTAGGAAATATGGTGAGAGGATTTATGCGTAAAACGTGCGTAAAAGTGGAGCAGAAATTGTCAGAAACACTGAGGTGGACGAGACACAAAAATCTTTTTAAACTAGTGTCGTTAATATGAATTTGTGAAAGCTGGTTTATGTTGGGGAGGGTAATAAGCCATCATGTGACGTGACGTCACGCACAGAGATCAGTGAACTGCTATTCGAGAAATCTCTCTAGCGAAGACAGATCTCCGTTGTCGCCGGAGATCTCATTAATTTGTGTCACTGGATCTTCAAGTTCACTGAACTGTCTGTGAGTGTGTGTGTGTGTGTGTGTGTGTGTAGCAGTGTTTACGAGGGCCTTTCATTTGAAATATGTATAAAAAAAGATGAAAACTAAGTAATGCAACGGAATTTATTTTAGTATCGAGGTTGATAAAGTTAAAGTAGTTTGGAGTTTTTGTTTGGAAAGAAAGGGCAATGATCAAATATTATACATAATACACGCACACACACACACACACACACACACACACTGTAGAGGGAAAGCAAGACGTATATTTCTTTCTCTTGGAGCTTCTAATCTTTCCTACTTCTCTATCTCGACTGTGTGTGTGGAGACCGAGGTGGGGAGGGGGTCGGAGCAACCAGCCTGTATAATTAATTTTCAGATTTTAATTTAGATCCGACTGCAGCTCAAAGCGTCGGCAGATGATTGGAGGGGAAAGTCACGTCCCGGATGTTCCCGTTAACACCGGTGAATACGACAAACACACGGAGAGGAGCCCGCGCTCTCACAAAGACATAACACTATTTGTTCTCTAATTGTATTCTTGCTCCGTTCTGTTCTGCCACTGTGTGTGTGGGAGAGAGACAGAGCGCACAATGCAGCACAATCCCTTGTTATTGTTGGTTGCCACTTGCACACATACTTACTGCGCACATTTCCACCGCGCTGACACTCAGTCATTCACACATGCTGACCACTGCCATCAATAAGCAGCTACACACACGCACAGGCGGTTGCAGGCAGAATCACGAGAGCTTTTGATTTAAGGACAGAGATATAGATAATAGATTTAGAAATCAGTATTTATTTTAAGGACAATCGAAAATAAAATAGTATAAAACAAGTTATTTGTAAAAAAAAAAAAAGAGAGATAACATTAGTTTTAGATGACAAGAAGACAGAAGAAAAATAAATAACCACATGAAATGGAAAGTTAAAATAAAGTCACAAAACGGAGACGCCAAAAGCATAGAGATAAGAGGAAGTCAAATTAATAACACTATAACTACGCAAGGTCTCTCCTGTTTTTGTGTTTGGCAAAACAAATTACAAAATTACAAATAGCAAAAATACATCACATGTGACTGCTCTGTGCCCTTTATTCACTTCCCTATTATTTTATACTGTCTCTCTCTGTGTGTGTGTGTGTGTGTGTGTGTGTGTGTGTGTGTGTGTGATGTTTATTGGTCTATTGCTCAAAAATACAACCTGGACTCGTCATTAGCCTTAAAATGCAAGAAAACTCAAAAGCAGAGGCTGTGAGGGGACGTAGAATAAAGGGCATCACATTTACAGAGCTTTAAACAGGACTGTAAAGCACACACAATTATTTATTTTATTGATATTATTTGTATATTTTGTTTTCTTACAGGAAGGTCTATGATGGCTTTAAAATATTTTTTGCACTTTGAAGAATAAGATCAGGGCAGAGTCCTTCATAGGGCTCAGTGTCAAAGCTCAAAACATGGTGGAATATGCTCTGCACATGTAAATGTTGATATCTGGTGCTTGAGATTTAGTCACTAGCCACCAAAAATAAAATAAAATAAATGTTGACATAACAGATATTTTTGGAAACAGCTAGAACTAGTTTCTATTACTCAAAGTAAGGTATTGTACAGCTTTGTAGGTCTAATTCATTTTTTTGCTGGTGTAAAAGGTCAGATTCAGTTATGTGAAGTGTAAAATCAGTGGAATCAGGCTGTAAAACGCACACTATAGGTAAAGTCAGATTTCTAGTGTCGAATGTACACCCCCCTCAGGTTTTTGAAAGCCGGAATTCCCAGAATAAAATAGAGAGAACGTGACCTCAGCGCCCTCAGCTCTGGTCATGGTGAGTGCAATAAAGCTCCTGTCTGCAGTGTCAAATTACAGTCAGCACAGTGGCTGCATGGAGAGCCTATATTCTTTACCAGAGAAGGCTTGAGAATCAATATCAAATCAATGTACATTTCTTTCTTCAGCTCATTTACACCCAGGAAACAGACAGTGGGAGGCTGAGGATTTATGTGCAGGAGATTTATATCAGACCTGAGGAAAGGTATCTGCTCTGCAGAAATGTGCCAGATTGAAAATCTCATAATCCCCAACACCCAGCTGCAGTGACCCCTGATGATTAAAGAAGTGAAAACATTTAGATTGTGAGTTTTCCATCAGATGACACAGGCGTCAGCTCCCGTCTTTATGCTCCTCTCATCTGCTCAGAGTGCACTGAGGATACCAACAAATCTCCCACCACATGTTTATGAGCCTTCACTAAACACCAGCTAATGCTGCGAAAGTCCACGCTAACAGTAGCAAAGTCCAGTTACTGGTCACTGCTCAGATGAGCAGCAATAAAACAAATGAGAATCCACAGAGAAAGATGAGGAATGTAGTAGCTGAAACCTGAGGGTGCAGATAGAGAAACATAAATAAGATGGAAGATGCTAAAATATGGAGAGTTCAGCCTCTCAGTGCTCAATAGAATCCCTAAGCTCTATCGTTACTGTTCACTTTCACAGGAATCTGTAGAGGAAATGAGTGTAGGTGTTTCTGTGGCCCACAGCAGACCTCTGAGCAGTGAAAACGTGACCCAGTTTCTCTTTAACCTTCAGGCGCTGTGCGACCTCATGAGGACTGGAGGTCAACACGGGTTCTGTGGAAGACCAACTGGCTTTTTCTTGTTCTTTGAATGAAATGAATCATGTATGTTTCTACCTAGAGTAGCCTAGAACTTTGCTAGAACATCAGTGGTCACACACAGACAGGTTCTTCCTTTTTAAATCTGCATACATCACATTTAAAGGTAAACTGGGTGAAGTAAATATTGAACAGTGGCCCGGGCAGACAGCAGCTGAACCCACAGTTTAACCACATCATTTAGTAACTGTTTTATGGTGTTTACTCAGCCACATGTCAAATGGATGTGGCAGGAAGTGGAGGAGGCAACAAGTGGCTATCCAGGTTTGGATTGAGGCTATTGAACAAAACTAAAACACACAAAAAAGGTGATAAGTGTTTTGAGCTCTTCATTCATTTTGGAAATCAGAAACAATGACAGTTAGTGATAGAAAAAGTATGTAGACATGGAAATACATAAATACACAGTAAATCTGCAAGTAAAAGTATTTCTAGTAATACAGGAGTTTTTGGGATCGTTTACAGTTTAGTTTCCTGCTTAATTTGTGTAAAACATGTGACAGTTGTGTTTCAGAATATTACTTCCTTTAGGGCGACCTTTCAAAATGGTGAAGTGGAACAACTTGTTGGGCCCATTTTTGCAAGAGAGCAAACGAAAAACAGCAAAAAAAAAAAAAAAAAAGGAAGGAAGGAAAGTTAGGAATGCTGGAAATAAAAGTTTCATACAGAACTGATGAGATTAAAAATGATAAATCTGAATTTATATGTTTTTTTTTATGTTTATGTGTGTTTTCTGTTATGTTAAGATTATGAGATAATAAAGCAAAGCTCTTGCTTGCTGTTTCAACACTTTAAGCTAAAATAATGTTTTTTATTACCCAAACATAATTTTATGTAATTTTATAATAAATATTTATTTTTATACTTTGTTTTATTTGTGGAAACATATTTGATTTGTACACAAACATAAACTCGCAATTACAGAGTCAAATATAGATGGTTGCAAACAGCACTTGCCTCTATTATTCTATTATTCTAATTTTAAGATACTGTAAATAACATTTTCACATATAATTACATAGAATTTTGTATAAAATGTTACATAAAGCCAGAAATACAGACTATATATATATATATATACATATATATATATACAGAAATATATTAAGTTCGATTGTTCCACCACATTCTCTGACCTGAATACAGGCTAAATTTAGTTTCTGAAATTGATATGTTTGGTGTTTAAAGGTTTCACATTTTATTTATTCAGAACTGTTGCAATATTTAGACAGATCACTTCTTTTGAACGATGTTTATCATGTAATGTTATTCTATATGCAGCTGTATTGCGTTATTACATTTTGCCAGTAGATCACTAACATCCACCTGATAACACCTTATTTATCTAAATAATTGTGCTAGGATCAGGTCACAGAATCAGGGGGGTAACGGTGGATTTTATTTTGATAGGGTAGATGTGTTCCTGTGTGCGCAGGTGCTGACAGGAGGCGCGGCCGGCAGACGTACACGCGCCACCAGACGCTCGAGCTCGAGAAGGAGTTCCACTTCAACCGGTACCTCACGAGGCGGCGGAGGATAGAGGTGGCGCACGCGCTCGGCCTCACTGAGCGCCAGATCAAGATCTGGTTCCAGAACCGGAGGATGAAGTGGAAGAAGGAGAACCGGATGACAGAGGGCGGCTCCACGGCGGCAGCTTTGCCGACGCCTGCGGAAGAAGAAGAAGAGGAGGAGGAGGGTGATGATGAGGAGGAAGAGTGATAAGCTTAGCATCCAGCAAACAGTGGAGGCTGATGTTTACTGTAATATGAGCTCAAGAAAAGACAGAGAGATGAAGCTACCAACTTCAATGATGTTAACGTCAGATTCTAGAGCATAATCATCATATTTTAGTAGAAAGACAAATCAGAAAATCACCATAATATAAAGTTCTCTGTAAAGCTGTCATTGCTCTGTGTTTCTTACAGCAGGGCTCATGAAATCCAGGATCCTTTATCATCTGCTCTGATGAATGAATGGACAATGGTGCTTATTGTTGGTGGTAAAGTAAAGTAAATAGTTTGCAGAGGTGGAATTAGAGTCGTTTTGTTTTTATCTTTCTGGATTATCACACATAAACAACATGTCCATGGTGCTCCACTGCAGACTGTGACCAGACTTTAACAATTTACTCAGGTCATTAGTCCAACCTGTCCCACTGACTAAAGAATGTTTTTGCCTAGCTACCAACCAAACTCTGTACAATTTTCCAACAATTTAAGAAAAATATAATCACAAAATATTGTTACTGTAACTCTGAATGTCAAATAATGTAGTTCCCCTTCCCCCTCCTAATGGAAAATACCACATGAACAACATGTCACGCTTCTGATTACACTAAATAACTTTCAAAATAATATTTTCTTTAAAACTCTTATTTTGAAACATAGTACATTTTTTTAGTCTTTATATAATTTTAGTATTTCCTATTATTTAAAAAAAAAAAAATTTTTAAAGAAAAAAAGAAGAGTTTTAAGGATATAGCCTGAAACTATTATTCTGAAAGATATTTCGTCTATTCTATTTATTCATCATATTATTTTAGTTTTTGGTGTTATTATGAAATCTCTTTCAAAATACGAGTTTCTAGGATGTAGCTTAAAAACTATTATGTTAAAAGATATTTAGTCTGTCCTGTTTAGTCTTTATATTATTTTAGTCGTTACTATTATTTTGGAATATGTTTCAAAATATATCCTTAATACTATTATTTTGAAAGATGTTAATGTACTCAGAAGGAGATGTGACATGTGCTGGTTTTGCTTGACTTGGCCTCTATTTGATTGGGTTATTGACTGTAAGGCTGCTGATGCAAATGCACATGATACAGAAGATGCAAAACTAGATGTACTACACAACTGTGAGAACTTTCTGTCTGTTCATGGATGTGAAAGGGATTTCTTTGACTAGTCAGTCGCTGACTTCCTGTCTGTTCTGTGTTTGCTTACACCTTGTTCATTTAGGAGTTTTGCTATGTCCTGGATTTATTGTATGTATTTTTAATAACTTTTGGCTGCAATGTTGTACCTTTTTCTGTGTTTACACCTGCGTTTTCATGTTGTGTGTGACATGTTCAAACTAAAATGCACTTTTCCTCTGTTGTATATAATAAAGAAACATTACAAAGGGCACACCACCATATGTTTTAGTCTCTTCTTTTATCTGGAAATATTCCAAAATAGCAGCTAGAGAAGATTTCACATGTTTGCGGTTCTGTAAGAAGATAAAACTTCCGTTTAGAACAAATCATTTATGCTTTAAGGGACACTGACTTCAACTGTAGTTTTGCAAATCTGGATCATGGGTCTGGAGAAATATTTGCTTTAACAGGCATGATTTTAAAATTATGCCTTTGATAGGGTAGATGCGTTCCTGTGTGCGCAGGTGCTATATGTGTGACCTCCAAATATTCTATGTGGACATTTTGCATTATCATCAAACAGTGGATGCGGCACATATGAATGGATTCATTCATGTCCAACACCTTCATCTACTGCAAACACAAATTCTGCCATCACAAGTGATTTAACGCTTCAGTTTAAACGCCACACTTGAGTTACAAAGACATGTAAATGAAACATTTTGTGTTGAACATGAGACGCTCACTAGTGGACGTGTCCACAAAACGCTGACATTCAGAATCACCTTAAATCCAGTCTGTTAAATAAAGTTATTGTCACAGAAGAGCAGCAGATTTTCAAATTGTCTGCCTCTTTTATAGTTTGACTTGGGGGTGTAATCAGTCCTTTCACACATTATAAACCTCAGTAATGAGCCGGAGTTCTCTTGAACATCCTCACCTTGTTTACAGATTTCAGTGTATTAACGGGCTTTTATCCCCGACTGTTACAGCTAATAGTGTTCATAGTTTTACCATTTACTCTTAGCCTACATATTTATGTAGCAATTTCTTTATTTAACTAACTAGCTACGTTTAAAATAGCTGTGGTTTTCAGTATCTGGACGTGTTGCACAAAATTGAGACACGATCAATTTCATGTTTCTGGATGAAAACCCTTCGTTTTTAAAACTAATAGATGATAGAAATAGATAATAGAAAGAAATATAATTGCGTAGTTAACTAGATAACTTATTTTATATTCTAGCACTTCCAGGCCGAGAAACTATCTCAACTAAAAAACCATTGTGCCAGGTTGCAGTTCCCCTTCATTTTACCTGAGTCACATTTTAGCTTTGCGCAAAATCACAACCAGGTCTGCTCCCGTCAGCTGCTCAAAAATTCACCAAATCCAAACGATATTTCGACGAGACAAGCTTGCCTGTGGAAGTCCTCAGCCGTGTGTGGAAACTGAGAAAGACCGCATCGAGCGGTGGAAGGCGGGGAGGATGTGTTATAGCAGGTCCTAATGTCTTTATTGCGCCCATGAAAAAGCCGGAAACCCCAATAAAAGCAACAAGCACACAAAGAAACGGGGTGATCTGGGGGAGCCTGTTTGTGGCTCCTGCTCCGCGTCCCTGCTTTGATTTTCTGTTAATTTTTAAACTTGTGACATTTGCATAGAGGAAGCGTCTCCTGCTAAACCAGACACTGTTCAATCTGGAAAGGTCGCCTGTAGGTCAACAAAGGTTTAAAATCCACTTTTCTGGGTTTTAATAATGAACGAGTACATGTGCATGTTATTTGTGCTGAAAAGTGATTTTCTATCCACGCTCCAATTCAGACGTGGAATTTGCAGTGTTTTTTATTTAGTCTTGTTGACAGCAGTTTGTAGAGACACAAAGCGTGATTTTATTTGTAATTGTAACCCTGGAAATTGGACATTGTTGTACACGTGGATAACTCTGGGTACAAAATCTGACCTTCTTTATTTTTTAAAATATGTATGGGTTTGGAACCTGGGATATAAGTGAGGTATCTGGGTTGGGTGACTAGGTTGGATTTGGACACATGTTCCTACGTATGAGAACCGGAGCCCAATTCACAAATACATGTTTGCCCGTTGGGTCATTGTTTTAACTCTTGTATAGCAGAATTTGGTGTTACAAAAAAATCACTGCATCGTGTCTTTGCAGCGATCCGAGCACCCTGCAGCTGAGGACCTGCAGGCCGTTAAAACTATGACGCGTTGCCGCATTGCGAAACCGCTTTTACGCACGGCGTTTCAGGGCCGCACCAACTCTCAGGTGATGCTATTGTTGAGCCTACGGATCTCCACTGAGTTCACATTCATGCAGTTCACTTTAAACGGCGTGTAATGCAGCATTTCACCCGTCTGTACGAACAAGTCTCCCAGAAGACCTAGTTATTTAACAGTGGAGCAGGTTAAATCACCATGTTTTACCGTCATATAAACCTAATGATAGCTTCCCATTTACACCCACAAAACTGTTTGAATATTTTTTTGGGGGGCTTAAAGACGAAGAATTTTGAAGATAGAACAGTCAAACAAAATTCTGTCTTATTACAAAGTTATATCAGGCCTTTTAATCCAGTGTGAGTGATTTTTTTGCATTTTACTTTGAACGTAATAAAATGTGTTAGGAAACAGACTAATCTCTGATGTGGTTCACATAAGCAGCCTATTGTTAACACACTGTGTTTGCCTCGAACCACACACACAGTGGCGTCGAAAAGGCAGAGAAAGGAAGACAACTGTGTTTTGGAAGCTGCTTGTTAAAAAAAAAAGGAGCAGAAGAAGAAGGAAAATGGCGGCGGAGAGAAGAAGGAAAAAGAGAAGGAGCAGCTCCCCCCTAACAGCACGCCGTGAAGAAATGCAATAAATTCCTTGTTTTATATGAAAATTTACAACTTTGTGATACAAGTTTATGAGTGGCCGCGCGCGGGGATTGGCCGACGGGCTGGTCATGTGGACGCGCTTAACGTGAACATGAACTTTTTATGATTTCCCAAGTGGCTATATTGCTGCTGCTCTCCGCTCCGGTCCGAACAGCCGCTTCTCCCTCGCTCACGCCCGGGGCTCGAGAGGCGCCTCGTCTGGCAGCGGGAGAAACGAACGCACGGCTCTAATTAAACGGACTAGTTAATGAGAATACTAGTTGTGACTGTGGAAACCGGCACGAGGAGACGTTGAAAACAACCCGCCCCCTTCCCCCTCCTCCTCTCCTCTCCTCCACCTCCTCCTGCTCTTCCTCCTCCGCTATGGCTCCGTGCTCCGTCTGGTCTCGTGCTGCAATCGACGGACCGAGATGGGGACAGTTCCGCTGGGATGAGTCGAAGAGGGGGCGAGACGAGAGACCAAACCCGGGACAACCACCCCGGAGGTCACCTCTTTTAGTGTATTTTTGTAAGTAATTTTCATTTTACAATTTAAATTGTCACTTGTCACTGCGAGGATGATGATGATGATGCGGTGATGAAGATGGCGGCGGTGTTTTGACGATTGGGTGACATGGGGGGGGGGACGCACCCCTGCTCCAGTACCCCTGCTCCAGTTCCTCCTCCTCCTCCCCATCTTCACCTCCTCGCGCCGCCACCCCTCCATCCAATTATCAGCCATCCATCCGGTCTACAAATGGTGGAGCATGTCTCCTGCCATTCCGGTGTGCCTGGCTGCCTGCGTGCGGGACGCCGACGATAGCTCGCAGGTGTGCGGGGCTCCTGACGGATTATCAACAAACGGTAAGAGCCGCTCTTGCACGTTCTCTCCTCTGGCGGGGCCTGCGCGCCGCCGCCGCCGCTGCTGCCGCTGATGCATGCGCAATGTTGAAGGAAGAAAACAAGTCAAAGTGCAGAGCCGAGCAAAGCTTTGCGTGATTCTGCTGCTTCTGGTTGATGCATTAACGTTATAAATGAGGTGTTACTTTCCTATCTCAGATTAAAGCGTTTCCTTGCTGGATTAGACTCCACGATGAATTATCTAGATGAATTGGTTCTCTAAGTGCTGGGATTAGCTGCGGAAGAGCCATCCATCGGTTAAAACTCGGCTCTTAGAGATCCGGAAGATTAGCTCACATCTTTCTTTCTTTTTTTTGCCCCAAGCCGTGCAGGCTTTACGGAGGGAGGGGGTAGTGTGTTCACGAGAGCAGGGCTGGCTTTGATGTGAGGACAGGTGTGCTGGGGTTGTTCACTGGAACAATTTTGAATTAGTTATTTAGTTCTTTAAAGAACTGGCTGTTAGTTATTTTATATGTTAAGGAGGCTGCAGGGAAATTAACTGCAGGTCTCTGGCTGTGTGGGTTTCTGTGTCCTTTTGTGCTCTCAGTGTGTGTGTTTAATTGTTTCACTTCCAGATCTCAGTAGATGAGCTTCCAGGTTCTTTCAGCTGACTGACAGCTTTTCTCTGTGTGTGTGTGTGTGTGTGTGTGTGTGTGAACAGACACAAGAATGTTTTTTTCTGTCTGGATGCGTCCAGCCCATTTTTATGACTTTCTTTCCCTTCTCATTTCCTCCCGACCCCTCCCAGGCTGCCCTCCCCCTTCCCACATTTTCTAGAGCTAACTGGCCAAGATACCTCTCAAGTAGCCCCCACTCACCAACCTACACACGCACACACACACACGCACACACACACCAACCTACACACACACATCTGTAGGTCTGTCTGTCTGTATTCTCTTTGGTCTCCAATTTGTTGCGGTCTCAGATATCAGTAGCACGTCTTCCTCGGGATGAAGGGAATCCCCGCACCTTCTCCTCCACACATACACTGAAACATTAGAGGATTTCCCCCCCTGGCCCGAGGATAACTCCACACTTTCACTTTACTTGTGAATCCACTACAGCAAATGAGAAATTTCAAATTCATGTAGACTTGAGATTTATTTTGAAGGATGAAAGCCACAAGCTAAAAAGCCATGTTTCTACACAACAGAATAATAATAATAATGATTATTATTCCATATTAATAATAATCTTAGTAGTAGTAGTAGTATTACATATCTCCAAAAGGCGCACAACTAAAGCCTACATTAAAGACTCCATTAACTGCCTTTTGACTTTAGTTTTTCAAAGCAAAACACAGTCTCCAACAGTTTGGGATACACCCGCTGTCCACCGCTTCTCCGTCATCACCCTGTATGTGACTACGGACAAGCGACTCTGTTTTCACTGAATGTCAGTGACGCCTCCAACTAGAAAGACTGCTTTCTTTTTTTCTGGTGGAAAAAGGTCCAGTGCAGAGAGCTGACCAAGAAAGATGCGCCTTACAGTAAGAATGTGAAAGCAATAAAGTTAATTATTTTCCTGTAAGCAAATGATAAAGCTATAATCTGTGATCAAAATATAATAATTGATAAATACTAGATTATAGCTTGACATGGAGCACCAGCCTTGACGCATTAGCGGCTTGTTGCTTTTCCCTTTAGTGTGATATGGGCTCTGTATTATTCTTATGTTTTATTTTGAATTTTCATTCTGCAAACTGTCACCAAACACGAACACCAGAATTGAACAGTTTTGTATCTTTGTGACTAATGTCAACCTCTGAAGAATTCTGTCTTTATTACCTGCGCTTGGCAGCTACAGTTTGGTTGATGGACACTGCGCAGTCATATTAATACTGATAGGTTGTGTCAAGTCTAGTTTATGCACTTAATGTTTAAAAAACACTTACTTACTTCATGACCGTGATACAAAGATGTCTCCGTTGAATTGACTCAGGTTTAATTAAAACTAATTCAGTGTTTGTGTGTGTAAGAGAAATGGGAGGAAGAACAAAGACACAAAAACACGTTGTAAGGCGGCTAACACGAGGCACAGGTTTACGCCTTTAATATCAGCCCTATCACAATGTAAAACTTCATTTTAAATGTGAATTTGTGAATAAACATCTTCAGAAGATGTTCTTAGTAGTCCCAGTCCACCACAACAAACAGAGGGAAAACAGGTCCAAATTTAAGGGTAACGCTCTTAATCTTTACAATTTAGCCATTTGTTATCATTGTTATTATTGTTATTGTCGCTTCTGTTGTATTTGGTTATGGTAGTCCTAAATAATTGTTATCATTATTGCCTTATTTTAACAATTCACGTTTGTGTTATATACTGTCAGCTCTAGAAAAAAGTGGATTTGAATATCCTTCATTTTAAGACACAATCTGTAGCAGCGGCCGTGTTAGTGTTAGCGTGCATGAACAGCCATGGGGCCCAAATCAAGGTTTGAAATTTATTGATACAAATGTGCATTTGTACAGTTATTCATATGTCCCACACACTCAGTGCAACCGATCACATGCAGACAATCAGATCCACGTACTTTACAATCTATAAACACGGTTATAAGTTAACTTATAATGCAGACTGTGGAGAGTCTGGGTTATTTACCAGACCCGCTCTGCTCCATGTCCATGTCCTGTGGAGGAACCAGGTTCCTACATGAAAAGCACAGGAAAGTGTGTAGCTACAGCAGCGGTGGTCACGCTGACACACAGCCAGGAGCGTGCAGCTGTTCTGCGGCTGTGTTCAGTGATGAGCGTCCCCTCCAGCCTCAGTACGCCCCTGCAAAACGCTCTGGCGCCATCTAGCGACGTGTTGATAACAGTACCAAACATTCTCACATGTACTCATACGGACTAAAAACACAAAAACACTTCTTTAATACCCACTGTTCAAAGACAGACGCAAGCACAGTGCGTCTCCTGATAAATGTGTCTGTATGTAAGGTGTGATGTGCTGTTGGCAACATGGTCTATATTGTATTTGTGTTGTACATGTATATTGTACTGTTGACTAGAGAATGTTTATTTTGTTGTCCTCTTTGGAATGAAACCAGACCAGACATGACCAGAGGCAAGAAGCACACGCATGTGTGTGTGTAGGGGGTTGCTGTTTCATTCTGTCTTTTGTCCTGCTGCTTGTTGGCTTCTTCCCTCCTTTCTTTGATGTAACCGCAGAGAGAGACAGATTTGTGGCATGGAAAGAGAGACGCTGCTCTCCCTCTGTCTCCCTCTCCAAGGTTAGGCCTGGCTGCTGTTACACTGTGCTGAATGAGGCATGGACAAAGCCTACAAGAACACACAAATGCACCTAAATGGCTTTTCTGTGTGTGTGTGCGCGCCCGCGCGCACTGTGCCCAAGGAAACCGAAGCTCAGGATGTAAAATGTGTGATGATTGGTCAGGGTTGCTGTTTTCGATAAACACAGGCATCCAGCGGCTTTACTGTGCGCGTACATGTGCTTATATATGCGTGTGTAAACATAATAACCCTCCTTGCTCCGTGATTTCATCTTCTCCAACGGCGTTCATCTTCAGATCTGCTGTTTAGCCCCCCACCAAATAGGTTATATGCTCCCATGCATGTGTGTGCGTGGTAACTTGAAAAGTAGAGGGAAGGCGGGGAGAGGCAGCAATCCACAGCCTGGTTTTTAATTTATGAGGCCACATCATCTGTCTTTAATCCGGCATTCAAAATAAACTTCAGTTACATGGACAATCAACATGCCCCCTCGTATCCAAAGACCTCGACTGGATTTTCTGTAAGATTATAATGATCATAGCAGAGAGGAATTTCACATTGTTATGCAGATGTAAATGCATTACTTTATCTGCGCAATGTTAATGTTAAACCTTTATAATGTTAGTGATATATTAATGGTTCATTACAAATGACATCATTTATCTCCTTTATATATAGGATAAGTGTTTGCGTTTGTTAATAACAATAATAATAATAATAATAATATAAAGACACGTATTATATTTAATATTAACATTATTAGTAGTCGTAGGCCTAGTAGTAGCATTAATTAGGATAGTAATGGTATTGTGTATTGTAGACACTGGAGCAAAATGTTGCAAGGCATTATTAATATTGTTATTATTGTTTTTGTAGTTGTTGTTGTTGAGTGACTACTGGCTTAATAATTGGACAGTACGACTACTAGTACCACTACTACTACTACTACTAATAACAATAATAATAATAATGATAATATAACTACAAATTAAATAGTCTGATAATGTATGTCTATGATGACGGTGGAGACAAACAAGTGGCCCTCCCTCCCTCCCTCTCTCCCTCCCTCCCTCCCTCTCTCCCTCCCCGTGTTGCTGCATGCATCTGCCTCTGCCAATTTTTAACCTGTCCCGGGGCCCTTCTGCGGCCGAGGGCTCGCACTCACAGTCCGGTGAACTGACCCAAAGCACGAGCTCACGGTACCGTGAAGGACGCGGCCAGCCAGTTCCCGCTGCCTGGAAACCATTAATACGGTAAAACAAAAAAGAAAACCCCCCCCACTAGTGAGGCAGTTTCTGTCAGTTTGTCATTAACTCGCGGGAACACACACACGCACACACTGTTTTGCGTTGAGCATTATCTGTATACGTAAACCTCTATATTGCTGTAGTTAAAAGTAAATACAATTATTTATTTTTTTTACAAAGTTGAACAATTATTTGGATTTTAAAACTTACTTTTAGTTGTTTTTTTTTTGTTTAACTTTGGAACGGAAACAGTCTTCGTTAATAATAATTAAATAACAAGCAGGCTAAGCATTATAATTTAATGTATATACAAATAAGAAAATAGAATAGAATACATATTTCAAAATAGGCTAATAAATTATAATTTAAGTGTTTTGAAACAATGCGGCTATAAATAGCTATAAAATCCATGTGTGGGTTTATATCAGAAATATTGGATTTCAAAATAAAGCCTCTGTTTTTGAAATGATTCCGACCTCCTCGCATAGACGGTGAATAACAGTTTGAAAACAAGCTCTATTTCAGTTTTCTCTCTGCAACACTGAATAGAAAAAATAACGTGTTAGTCAATAAAATCAATAACGTATGTTTAATCTCATATAGAGCTATTTCTTATTGCTTGGTAATAATACTAAGTGTATTGCAGGCGGTGTGAGCGTTTGCTCAAATGAACTGCAGATGAACTGTACAGTGCTCGTGCGAGTGTTCACGCGCGTTCCTCGTGTGCAGCACAGCACATTTGTTCATCTGCTGTTTGCTGCGGGCCTGTTTTTCACTTCGTCGCCATTCCCCCGGACTTTACAAGGAGTCATAAACGGCCATAAAGCCATAAAAGTCCCGAGGTCACAGACACACGAGGTGAAAAAGACACCACAAAGCTCCAGAGCAGCGTTCAGCTTTAAATGTCGATAATCTCTGAAGTTTCTCACATTCCTGGAGTTCCTTTAGCAGCTCTCGGCTGTTTACACTGCAGCTCAATCACAGCTACACAAGTCTGATTTACTACGCGGGAATATACCCGGCTTAAAAACACATATCCGTTCTATATAAAATAAAACCTGCCACTAGTAATTATCATCCAGTCGCAGTGGAAAACCATATACAAGTTCCTCCACATAATGCAGGTTATTAATGTTCTTAAGTGGTGATGTCTCCTCCTGGGAGACTCTGAATATCATTCTTTATTCTATTAGGCTACAGCCTACTTCCACCACCTGAGCAGACTGCTTCGATTTATTATTATAATTATTATTATTAGTGCTTAGGTTTTTTTTTCTTAAATCTACAGAAATGTATTTTTCCTTCATTTAACTCACCACACGCAATATTTCATGTTCTAGTTGAAAATACGTGTAACTATGTCTTGTATGTATTGTTGTTAGTAGTCGCAGTAGTAGGCGATGTTGTTGTTGTGACACTGTTTTGGTAATTGGTTACCATCTTTTAGTAGTTTTTTAATGTTCATATTTTGCCCAAAATGTTAATTAAATTAACGTATTTATGTTAATTGCATTTATTTACTTTACATCTTTAGGCAACAAAACGAATTGTATTTTTACATCCGGTGGACTACAATGTAAGTTTACATGCTGTGGAAATAACCTTTAAGGATTTATTCACTGGACACATGCAAAGCAGTCTACTTTCTCAGTGTTTATTGGTAGGTATTATAGGTCTGGTTAAAGTACAGTACGCTAATCTACAGCTAGAAACAGGCAGGACAAACCCGCCATGCTGACAGTTAGTTCGCTCATATTACCGTAGTTATCCCGTTATGTTTCTCTCCTTCACTGTCTCTGCTTATTCCAGCCGAGCGCAAGCTCCTCTTTCTCGTTTAAACACTTTCCAGTCTCCATCTCTGGCCCCGAGTCTTGAATTTCCTGCTGCTCCGTGTGTCACAAAGTGTCTCTCTCTCACACACACACACGCACACACACACACACACACACACACCTGCAACGACAAATCACAACGTTAGGCTACAAGTAGCCGGCTAGCATGTAGCCGACTGTATGAATATTTCAAAGCGGAAGTCATGTGATATTGTGACAGAAATTAGGTCACATTGTTGAATGAAGCATTTTTCAGCACTATTACGTTAATGTTTTATTATTAACATGAACCAATTTTAGATTATCCTAGTATGTGTTGTTTCTGTAGCTACTGTGTTAATAGTAGCACTAGCTTAAGTTATCAAATTTAACACTAGCATGTAGCAGCCTTCTTTAATGCTATGTCATAAAGTTATATCATAATTAGGCTTTGATGAAAATCTCCTAGCTTATGTTCTAAAACGTGTCATAATATTATTTGAAATCACTAGGCTTATGTGATAGGCTATATTTTTATTTTTAGTCTCACTTAAATTGTACTCCTGTGTGTGAGTACAGTGTTGTAGTGGCACTTAATGTTAGCCTGTTAGCTTAAATCCTTAGCTGCTGAGTTCAAATTGTCTGTTATTTAAGAGTTGTTGTTTGTTTTTTTTAAATGTAGACTATTATGCTGGACTAAATGCATAATGGAGCCTATGTTACTGAAGCAACCGGGCTAATGTTAGCCAAAAACGGCTCAGCCCTTAGAGTTAAAGTGCTCATAGCGTGTTAGAGAGCTTCACAGGCCTAATGCAGCTTTGTTAGAAACACTCACATCTCACCTGCTGAGGCCTGCCATCAATTTGTGCTGCGCTGTACCATTTCATTGAACACAGAGGGTAGCAAACGTGCTTTTAACTGCATAGAAGTTCAGTGGAGCTGTTTTTTTTATGCAGACTTATCTCACTCATTACTGTGTCGACACACTCTTATTGGCTGCTACACGGGATAAATCAGAATATGTCAGTGCCTCTGTCAGAAAGTCATATTTACCTTGCAGGCTGCTGAGCAGGTACCATTGATAACGTGCCAAAGCCACAATCACGTTAAGGCCGTGCTAATGCATAAGGCCTGTATATATATAATAATAGTATTACCGTCCTGTGTGTGTGTGTCCCATGCTGTAGGCCATGCCTGTCCTGCCCCGACTGTTAGTGCTCATTAATGATTAAACCACAGGCAGCTCCAACACAATACTCCTGCTTCCCGTTCCCACAAAGCAGAGAGGAAGCGGAGCGTCCTGCCAAGGAGAGAAGGACACAGAGAGGGGGAGAGAGGGAGAGAGGGGAGAGAGGCCGAAATGAAAGTTATGAAGAGAGATTCCCCATCTGTCTGTGTGATCCTGCACAGAAAGCGAGAGCTGAGAATTAAACTTATTATCTGTGTCCCTGCTCTGAAGAGTGTTACTTAAAAAAAAAGAAAGAAAGAAAGAAAGAGCGAGGGTATGGAGGAATTGATGGGGGGTGGATGGGAGGCTAAAGTAAAAGTAAAAATAGAGTCTTTGTCTCTATTTGTCAGTCGGACTGTCTGCAGTTTGGCCAAGCAGACAAGTCAGAGCCTGTAGGGGAAACACCGAGAAAAGACACAAAGAGGGAGACTTATTTATGGCCGCGATTATTTTACGACCTCAGCGATACATGTTCCGTTTGTAAGTGCAAGTGATAAGACAGAGTGGTTTTATCCTCCACTTCTTTCCTTTTTCTTCTTCTTCAGAAGAGGTAGAAAGAGAAGAGATTATGACTAGTGATCATCCTTTATGTAAATCTAAAACACAAAATCACTGTTAATAGTGTGTGTGTGTGTGTGTGTGTGTGTGTTAGGCCTGCCACACTGTTTCTTTTAACTCAAAAACTACTGTTCTAATAGTAGCCACAATTACGTCACAACATGATATTGTTATACGTCTGTGATCATATTTTAGCCAAGCACAGCTCTCCTTATGACTGCATTATTTTATTACCTAAGTGTATTTAAGATTTATATTTTGATCATTGTTAAAAAATAAGAAAAAATATATTAACATTAAACATAAGTTATAATATAAATATAAGAACGTCTGCTTGAGTTTTTTTAGACTGTATATTTGTTTAATCATTCTTATAAATATTGAAAAATGTAATTTTATTATTTTTATATATTTGGTTGCAAAAACATAAGAAACATAACTTCTACTAACTGCAATTAGGGCAATCCTGTTACTCCGATATTCTTAAAATTTTTACGAATTCAAAGAGTAACGGATATGTTAGTGGTAAGCTGTAATATATGAAAGAAGTAATGTTTTGTCCTACCTCAGAGCGTAGAATTTAGGCTAAATGTAAATGATTTGTGTGAATATATTTCACGTGAATATATGGCCACGGCGGAAAGAGTTCCAGGCGCGCGAGGCTGTAATCAGTGTCAACAAACCGGAAAAAAATGGGGAAACTTCGGGACTGTTTCTTTTCTTTTTCTCCGTGTACATTTCAACCCAATCAGTGTCACAGAAGAAGAAACTATTAATTCACTCCACACACCGACCAAGCTCCAGTTGGATGTTCCACAGACGTCACAGCCTGGATCCAACACATTCATACAAGCAGCATCTTCCATCACCGAGAAATGACCAGATTCTCTTCAGAAAACAGCCTCCAGATTATCAGTTACTTTTCCCACTGACAGAATAACCTCCATGAAAAGGCCCGTGGTAAGACGAGGACACACACATTGACCGGGGAGGGGGCATAAATCTACCAACCAACCCAAATATACCAATTAGAAATGTACAAACACCTCAGCAGAGGTGCACAGGCCATTATACTGTAGGCTCACACACACACACATAGACGCAGGGGACCACACATGACTCCTGCGCGCTCCCCGCCTGTGATTTACGCTCGCCAAATTCATTTTAATGCGGTCGGTATTATCTGCAAAGCGCCGGGAATATGTTTTATTATTCGGTTGCCTCTGGTGGTACAGCAGCAACAACCCCTCTGGGAGGGCGCGCGTGCGTGTGCGCATGTGTGTGTGTGTGTGTAAGAGCGAGGCAGCTCCTGGGTTTTATGAGTGTAACAACAGACGGAGGAAGACACACAGGGAGAGAAAGAATCAATTTAACGCGCCGAGGATTCCGGGCGCGATTGCGCAATGTCACCGGGAACCGGAGGAAGATTAGAAAGGGAGATTGAGGGAGAATTAGTAGGAGGGAAAGGGAGTGGGAGATTGAAGAAGGGAAATAGCAAAGTAGAGAGGGGTGGGAGTATGAGGGGGTGTGCGGTAGTTCCCAGCGCCCCCCCCCAACACTCCTCTCCCCTCCCTGCTTTTCCTCTCCCTAACGAAAGGAAAAGGGGAGAACGAATGCCAGGCACAGACGCTCCCCATTGGTCAGTCTGAGGTCAGCTGGTTTCTGCCTCCCCCCTTATACCCTTCGTCACCCCATCCCGTCTTCTCCGCATACAAACACACACACACTCTCTCTCACTCCTCTTGCCCCCCCCCCCCCCCTCCAGCCTCCTATCTCTCTGTCCCACACTGGCACTCAGCCACCCAGATACCCCCCCCCACCCACCCACCACCACCACCACCACCACCACCACCAAACACACACACACACACCTCCTCCCTTCTCACTCTCACCCTCCTCACCCCCTCCTCCCAATCTGCGATAAACTAAGTGATAGCAGCAGCCCGTCGGACTGTCGGCTATAAAACACAACAAATCATAAAGTGCAGGCAGGGGAAGGCAGAGGAAGGAGGACGGGAGGGAGAACCGTTAGCCGTTAGCCGTTAGCCTCCTTCTACTCCTCCTTCTTCTTCATCGCGTCAACGTTATCGTTGTGTTTGTTTCGTGCCCTCCTATCCTCCCCGCTCCTCTTTTTCTCCTCTCCTCTCCTCTCTTCTCCTCCTTTTTTCTCCTCTTCTACCTTCTCCCGATGAGTTCCTATTTTGTCAACTCCTCTTTCCCGGTGACGCTACCGGGGACGGGTGGAGGCGGGCAGGCGGCGGAGTCGTTCCTGGGTCAGATCCCGCTCTACTCGTCGGGATACGCCGCCGACCACCCGCTCAGGCACTACCCGGGGGCAGCAGCCGTCACCGCTGCCGCGGCCGTGGCTTACGGCGCGAGCGGTGGCGGAGGCGTGCACCAAGAGAAACCGTACCCGGCGTCCACCTACTACCAGGCCAATGGAGCGTACGGCGGGCACCGTGCGGCTGCAGCGGCTGCAGGGGTCGGCGTAGGGGGCGCGAACGGAGCCGGTGCCTGCGACTACGCCACAGCGGCGGCGGCAGCGGCGGCTGCAGTGGCAGCCACGAGCTTCTACCGGGACAAGGAGCACCCGTGCAGCCTGGAAGATCACCAGCTCACGTTGAGCCAGGACGGTATGCACCGAAAAGCGGACTGCACAGGGCTGAGTGGGAAGGGGCTGTTCGGTGAAACGATGGACGACAAGCAAGCGGCGTCACTCCCTGTTTATCCGTGGATGCAGCGCATGAACGCCTGCAATGGTGAGTGTCTTCTTCTAATTCCTCCTCCACTTGTATCTTGCATATTTTATGATCCCCGTCATAAAACTGACGTTTGTTTCCTCCGTCAGCCCCTGTGCTGTCTTCCCTTCCTCTTTTCCTCCTCCTCCTCTTCCACTAGCTGCTTTTTAAGATCCCCCCGTTTGTTGGTCTGTCAGTCTGTCACTCTATTTTATAGTCCGTCATAAACCGGCTTTTGTTTGGGTTGTAGCTCCTGTTACTGTATGTGACCTGCTGACCGAGGCAGCTACCGAGCAGGGGCAAGAAACTTAGAGAGGAAAAGCCTGTCAGAGAATGTTTTGGGTGAAAACAAGGAACAGATAGAAAGACAGATAGAGAGGAAACTAAAAGCAGGCACTGTCTTCTACTCACCTACTTAAACTTAATCTTCTCCCCATGCCTGTCTGTTATAAATAAAAAACTAAAAATAAAATAACAGTATATACAATAATCAGTCACCACCTGTCACTGAAGGAAACGTGTTTCTTTCTTGTAAAAAACTATATCCTGCTACTGATAAAAGAAGAATAATGTCACTGCTCCAGCAGTTGTTTCTATTATCACAACTTCTCTATTATGTGGAGTCTCCTGATAACCCTGCACTCCATACACTGTCGTGCGCTTTTTAATTATAACAAGCACATTTGCATTAGGCCTGCTAACGCTGCAACGTTCAGGGCCAAGCAGCTTACGGTGGAAACTTTTTGATTTATCTGACGCCAAATATATTTGCCCTGCTGCCATGCGCAATGTTGTGCGAACTCAACCAAATTATTTAAATAAATGACTGTTGTGAGCTGCTCCTGCAAATCAGTGTCTTTGTTTAACAGAGGAAAAAACGGCCTGTTGAGAGTGCGGTGACTAATGGTGGATGATGCAGGGCTACTGCAGGACACTCCGAGTTATGACAGATGAGGTGGGAACAGGATCCGCGCCGCCGCAAAGAAATATATATATAAAAAAATAAAACGCAAGGCGACGTCTAAATGACAGCTGGAGATGTTAAAAGGCAGCTGGAGTGACACAGAAACCAAGAGTGCTCCACTGTAATGCACTTTTTTTATTTATTTAATGGATATTTAGATTTAGATATGAGCCCTGAGTTCGCTTATTTCCATCCAATGCGTTTCAGATCGATATAGAAACTGGAGCTGCTAAACTGATAACATGGAGATTTGTTTACCACTGGGGGCCACAATACTGTTAGAGAGGATCAGAGGACAGGAAGCTGATGCTCAGGGGACTGCCTACTGAAATGCTTACTTATCCTTACTTATTATTATTATTATTATTACTGTTATTATTATTATTATTATCAATATTTCTCAGATTCAGTTATAATTATGCCCACACCAGTACCATCACTGATCGTCCGCTGGCAGGTGGGGAGCTGAATAAACTGCGTTAAACAACGTGAATAACTTGAGGTTACAGTGTTTTCGACCTGAAGGTGACTCACTCTTTCTCTCTGTCACCGCAGATCCCTCGCGTTAACCATCCTTCTCTGTCTCTTTTTCCTTCTCCGTCAGGGACTTTCGGCAGCCCCGGGAGGCGCGGGAGACAGACGTACACTCGCTACCAGACGCTCGAGCTGGAGAAGGAGTTCCACTTCAACCGGTACCTCACGCGGCGGCGGCGGATCGAGATAGCGCACGCGCTCTGCCTGACGGAGCGGCAGATCAAGATCTGGTTCCAGAACCGGAGGATGAAGTGGAAGAAGGAGAACAAGCTGATTAACTCGTCTTCTTCCTCATCCACCTCTTCCTCTTCGTCCTCTTCTTCTTCTACGGTGAACGGTGCAGAGGAGGAGGAGAAACGGACGGAGTGAAATAAGAAACTGAGATAAGACATAAAAGAGGAAAAGGAGGATGGATTAAAAAGGCATGCTGGTTAATCCCGTCCTCTCCCCGTCTCAAAGTTAGTCCAGGCGTTTGTCTGGGGTGAAAACTCTGGGGGAAAAAAGTAGCCTACGTTTTTTGTTTCTTTTACCTGAGCAGGGGAGAAGAGAATCTCTTTTTGATTCATCTTAACATGGCCACCCACCTATTATCGTATGCTGTTATGCTCTACATGGTCTGAAAATTGGGAAATAATTTGTCAAAACTCTTGAGAAGCAACCGCGAGACTGTGGAAAGGACAAATGAAAGAAGGGAAAAAAGAGAAACAGCATCGTTGAAAAAGAGAAAAGCGGCGATGGTGGTGGTGGTGCAGGCCGTACATTACAAAGTGTATTTAAAAATACAATACATAATTAACCCGCCACCCATGGGTGATAAGCTGTTTTAAGACACAATTTATTGTTGCATTCCAAGAAAACCCACCTAATGACTTATTCTACTTAGTTTTGTTTTTTGTCAGATGTACTTCCTATCTGTTGGCACTTGTTTTAAAGCTTTAGGACTCGACTTCAGGCGGTTTTCCCCGTTTATTATTATTGTTATAATTTTCCTTAGATTGTAAACTTGTTGTGTGTGTTATACCTTCAGTTACCTGTGCGCTGATATACTCAAAAGAAATGAAACCTAAAAGGCTGCACTTAACTGGGTTCTGTAATTAGAACATAATTCAGTTAAATTGAACTCACCTAATAGTCAGATAAACTTAAAATAGTGAAGTTTATCTTTTAAATTTACCTTAAACCTAAACAAACGGTTGCACTTAACTGAGTTACGTAATTTGAACATAATTCAGTTAGGTTTATCCAACATAATAGTTAGATAAACTTAACATAGTTACATTTATCTTTTAAGTTTACCTTTTGTTTAGGTTTCACTTGTTTCATTTTTTGAGTATAAGCTACACACACCAACGTGGGGCGTAATAGCTATTTGAGAAGTGTATGTATGTCATATGGTGTTCATATTTAAACTGTATAGAAATAAGCAAGGGGAAGAAAACACCTTGTACGGTGAGAATATTGTAATTGCGGGTGGGGGTGGGGGTAATTTAACCTTTCCAACTGTTTCACTTTTCCCATATAGCGGGTGGCGTGTGGGAGGTGGTGTAAACCTACTGATGTTGTTCTCCAAACTACCTAAACGTTCAGGAAAGTGTCTATTTTATGGATTTTTACAATGTTTGTTTATGTTAGTGTTTTTGTCAAGTAATGACGTATACTACCTATAAGAATTGTTCAATAAAATGTAAAGAAATGTACAGAGAGAGGTTCTTTTGGGGGCTTTTGTTGACTGAAATTTAATTTATTCAAACCTTAACGAACGGTGACATTTCACACTAAGTGTTAAAATTCAGTGGTGGAAACGGTTTATTTTACAATTTAGAGGCTTATTTATCTACTTAACGCCCGCAAACGTCTCACTTTCTAAGTGTGAAATATGCATGCAGATATTTACGACGCGCGAGGCGACAACGAGGCCGGGGCCAAGTAAGCGCACGCGGCGGTCCGGAGGGGGGGAAGTGACAAGGGGCGCGAGCTGCCGCTGCTGCTGCTGCAGATGACGATGGTCGGGCTGAACTAATTGATGACCAGGCGGAGGGATAGAGAGAGAAGGAGAGAAAGTTGATCCTCGAGCCGGCCAGCCAGACACGTCACACACACACACACACACACACTTCACCCAGACAAAGTGGACAATGTCCTCGTGACCCTTTGAACTCTGTGTGTCCCTCTGAGTGAGTGAGCGCGCGCGTTATCTCGAGACTGCAGCGGGTTTGAGTTTCACTGCAGCGGGCCGTGGACGTAAAATGTGTGCGTGTGTGTGCGTGTATGTGTGTGTGTGTGTATCTTATTTGTAGTAAATAATAAGTAGTTTGAACATATACAAACATGAGCGGGCACAATAAGTGAATTCATCAACACACGCAGTAGGTGAAATAAACAGGAAACGCGCCATTAGATTTGATGACTACCATGCTGAAATGTATAGAGGATATTATTAGTGTAAATGTAAATTATACAGGCAACAAATAGGCTAACACAATTATATAATAACGTCAAGCTAATGTTAGCCTGTGTAGTTTGCATTCACTGCCATCAGCTTCTTCATTGTAGCACACAAACAGACCCACATGTTTTGTAAGCTTCCAGCTCATTCTGTGCTACTTCCACTTGTTGTCCTGACTATATCGAGCTGCAATATAGACATATTAAGTTTGCTAATAAAATCCTGCTCAGTTATAGGACATGGTGCCAAGTTAATGGACGGCAGGAGTTGCCAGTAAATAAGTAACACACACACACACACACACACACACACACACTGAGAAAAATCAAACATTCGCAGCCTGTGTTTGGCAGAGTCAGTAAGTTTAGATTTAATAGGTTTTTTTATTCAGCGCACTAAGCTCTGATAATCACTGCTGTTTTACTGGGAGACTCAGTTCAATAACACAAATAGACTCAGACGCACTATCAGATGATGTAACTGACACATACACTGTGATCTGCTGGACTCTGAGCACTTGTTAAGTTATTGTATAGGCTTCTTCTTTTTGCTCTCCATTCCCACAGTGACAGTGTGTGCTGTACAGGGAACTACACGCTGGCAGATGTTCTATGTTAAACACAGTGGTTTCACTGTGACCCAGAGGGCTCATTTTACACACGCTGACTGCACACTGTGTCTGGGACATCACAACAGTTTAGTGTTTTTCATATTTTAGACAAAGAATGTTGTTATGGTTCTTTAGTTTTTCTGTGCTTTTAAATCATCTGCTTAAATGCTTTGCTCCTCCGAAAGGGCATTCAGGAGGTCTGGGAAGCTCAGTTGTTTCATGCTCTGACTTTCTGAGTTGATTTCTAAAATCCTGAAATATAAAAATGTGCAGAAGTTGCAGCATCTTAGCTTGTGTGCTGTTTGAAATCAGGGTCTAAGTGTTCTGTAGATTGTATTGCGTTATGCTCAAATGTGTGCACTGCATGTAAGAAATGCTGGATTGTGGCTCTCCACCTTGTTCCATCAGACGCAAACATCAAAGGCAATGCTGACCATCCTCAGAGCCAGTGATCAAACTGGTGATCTAACATGACATTCTAATGACAGTAAAATAAAAATAAAGAAAGCTGCAGAAGGAGTGTTTAAGAACTAGAAAGTAATAAACAAACAACACCATCATAGAACTGTTGTTTTTCCATTTTCTATTCTGTGCTATATGTGTAAATCAGTCCTAACCACTGACTTGTCTAATTCGAAACCGTGGTATTTGTTTGGACCAGCATGGTCAGCGAGCTGTTTCATGGTCAAAATATTCAGTGGGATAGTGGAAATCTATATTTAATGAAGGGAGTGTGTTCAGAAGTGTTTGCCAACTGGGTCAGTGCCTCCTCCTGTGTGTCTTTGCAGCCTGCAGGCCATTCCTGGCACACTTTGGCTTGTGTGCTTTTAAGCCCCTTCAGCCTGCTTTCAGGCCAGCAGTCAGTTGATTTAGTGTTGACATCAAAACTCTTGTAGGTAAAATAATAAATCTGGTGTCTGGTTTGGAGGGGAGGGGGGATTTTCAATGCCCCCACACCCCCCGTTGCTGCTTTTTGCAGTTGTTTCTATCTGCCTGGTTGCGTTGGAATATCCAGGATGATTTCCATTCCAAACTGCTGCTTTCTCTTGCTCAGTGTGTGAGCAGCTGAATGTTTGAAATGTGGCCTGCAACTGCACACACGTGCAAG
Source organism: Sandelia bainsii (assembly GCA_032362345.1). Lineage (NCBI taxonomy): Eukaryota > Metazoa > Chordata > Actinopteri > Anabantiformes > Anabantidae > Sandelia > Sandelia bainsii. The sequence goes on along the minus strand of JAUMHL010000029.1, from coordinate 1,964,546 downwards.
AGCACATTTATACACATTACACCCCCCACTCCCAACACTTGCCCCCACAGGGTGCATTCAATTGCACTATTTCACACGCACAAAAATCTGGAATCCTTCATCTGTCCCATGTTGCGTGCAGCCAACGTGCATGTAGTGTGTGCGTCAGGGTTAGAATGAAACACAAGGGCACCAGAGTGCACAGTGAGGCCTGCCACTACAACACACACACACAGAGACACACACACACACACACAGTCTGACACACAGAGGCACCCGGGCTGAAATGCATCCCAACCTGAGCATCAACAAATCATAAATCTGTAGATTTCCATCCAGTTTGGACTTCGCAGATCAGCTTTACCATTCCTCTGCAGCTGAAAGAGAGGCTGCAGGGAGAATGTGCCAGGGATGAAAGAAAGAAAGAAAGAAAGAAAGAAAGAAAGAAAGAAAGAAAGAAAGCACAAAGTTGATATAGGTTTTGGGCAGAGGTTTATACATTTGTACCTGGTTAACTGAAAATAATCAACTACTCTTTTATTTATAATGACATCTATACATGATGGTTATGATGTCAGAAAATAAGGAACACTGCAAAACACTAACAATCAATGACATCTAATTATTGATTTTGGTTGATGATGCCGCGCTTCATCTTAATCTTCGCTTAATCGCTTCACTATATCGTGTCATATGTCCGTTATGGTGGCACAGAATTACCCCCAAACGCGACGCATTTATGGAGCACCTCCTGTTTGATCATAGGCCTTTGTATGACTTCTGACACATATTTCACATTATTATTGTTATAGTTATTATTATTATTATTATTATTATTATTGTTAGTAGTAGTAGTAGTAGTAAAAGTAGTGGTAGTGGTGGTAGTAGCAGTAGTGGTAGTAGCAGTAGTAGTAGATAGGTGACGTAAAAGGTGAACATTTCCATTCAATTTAAATCAAACTTCTCTGTAGAAGGTGGACTGCAACATGTTATTATAGGTTGTTAATTATTTGTTCTTAGTTAGTTTATGATTTATATCGCCCGACTCCTCATTTCCAGCCTAAGCAAAGGTCAGTCGGTGATGAGACACGCGCACACATGCAGTGGGAGACGGGAGGTGGAGGAGAGAGAATATTTTATACCAGCGATCCAAGACTCTTTTTGGAGTCTCTACTTTCTCCCTCTCCCTTCCTTCTCCCTATTTAATCAGTGCAATAAATTATGTCTGCAGTAGGTGGCGCTCAGAGCTCACCCCCGGCACCCCCAGCAGCAGACTAAAAGGGTGAGAGAGAGAGGGACTGAGGGAGAACTTCCCCCGCCCATCCCTTCATCATTAGAAACCTCAGAGCATGAATTACCTCTCCAAAGTCATCGGCGAGAATTTACGACTGGTCAACAAAAGCACGTGACCGCCCCCCCTCCTTCTCTCTGTCTCTCTTTCTCCTCCCTCACCTCACCCCTCACCTCCCCCATCAGACTCACACACACACCCCTCCATCCAACAAACACACACACACCACCCCACCCCCATATTTGGACGGCACATACATAGCTAAAAACGAAGTACAGTGCAACGCCATAATTCACTAATACATCATAAATCGTTGAAAGTACCCGCGTTATAACGACCAAGAGAAATCTAACAAATCAAGCGCCCCTTAGTACTCAACTGTAAGAGTGCAACTCTCTAAAACAACCTAAATGAGCTCTTACTTTGTAAACTCGTTCTCGGGGCGCTACCCAAATGGCCCCGACTATCAACTGCTAAATTATGGAACCAGCAGCGGCGCAATGAACGGCGGGACGTTCAGGGACTCTTCCTCCGCCACCATGCACCATGCTTCGGGCTCTTATGGCTACAGCTACAATGGCATGGACCTGACCGTCGCCAACCGGGGAGGGGGGAGCAGCGGCGCCGCCAACACCGGAGGACACTTCGGGGGCGGCTCGGTCGTCGGGAACTCCCGGGGATACGGCTCCCCGACCCCGGAAAGGGACTTCAGACAGCCGTCGAGCTGCTCTCTTGCTTCAGCGGCAGACTCCCTCCTGTCCCCCGGTAGTGGAGACACTAAACAGGGCGCTCAGAGCTCGTCTCCCCTCTCGGAGCAACCAGGAAGCGTTAACCTCAGCTCTCCAAACCTGTCTTCCAATTCCTCCGGCGGTGGTAGTGGCGGCACTGCGGCGCAGCGCTTCACGGAGCTTGACGTCTCCTCGCCAGAGACCGAGGAGCTGCAGCACAATCGGGACGGCAACCACGGCAGCAACCCACCACACAGGACCGGACACCCGCAGCCGGCCGTGCAGAAGCAGGAGGGCGGCCCGGCGAGATCAGCCGCTGGCAGCACAACGGGCAGCGAGGCTCAGCCGCCACAGATATTCCCCTGGATGAGAAAGCTGCACATCAGCCATGGTACATGCTGTTCTCGTGTTTACAGCTTATTAGCTCCGTATCACAGCGATATTATTCAGTATACTATCTCAGTAGATTAGCTGTATGTATGCACACAGGGGGCTGGTGACAGTTTTGTCCTTATGGACGCTACATGGGGAGGCATGGTGCTCTGTGCCTCTTCTCATACACACAGAAGATTCAGACTCATTTCTGCTTTGATTTGATGTGAGTAAATTGGCTGTTTATCAACGGTTGTTCGTTTTGTCCAGTCCCCAACACAGTTATTTTAAAGTGTTTATGTCAAAAATCAGACAGGGGGTGTTTGAGCCTGTCATCAACGCCCAAAATATTTTTTTATGTAAATGAAAAGTTATAAGGATATTTTACTATTTATGTTTGACTTATCTGGAAATTAGAAAGTAACTAAACGTGACAGCTGATATGTCTGTGTTCAAGCAGCTGAAATTAGGTTTTAGCATGTTTTCTCAGGGCGTCAGGGAGCGATTCGTTTCACATATACCTCCTGTAATAGACAGGGACGCCGGATGGTTGCCCCCTCTGTCTTCTCCCCCTCTTTTTTTATTTTACCAAATTCCACAAAAGCGTCATAAATCTGTCAGGGGGAGAGACAAACCGGGTAGCAAAGCCCAACAGGCTGAAGAGTGCAGACAGAGCCGGGTAGAAAAAGAAAAAGAGGGAGAAAAAAAGAAAGAGAGGCCAGAAAGGCTTTGGAAGCTGTTGCCGCTTTGAAAAGTGAAGCTTTATTACGTGTGGGAACTTTATTAGAGAGGTGAGGCAGAGGACGGGGCAATAAAACCTTGAAGGGAGCGAGATGGGGTGAAAAGAGAGAAAGAAAGAAAATATAGAGGGTGATGGTGAGGAGGGGAGTTTTTTTAAGAAAACAGTGACGTGACCAACAAAAGCAAATCTTTTAGCACAGGCTGTGGAGTGGAAATGGCACAAATAAAATGTGTGAAGAAAGACTGCTGTTGGGGTGAAGGACACTTTTACGCACTATTGTCGTGCCTTTACGCACGTAGACTCTGGTAAAACTATGGGTGAAATATGTCCTTGGAATCTGTGTGTGTGTGTGTGGGGGGGGGGGGTCACAATAATGTAAAAATAATACAGTTATAATATAATAGATT
>JAUMHL010000029.1:1945845-1960927 GCA_032362345.1 Sandelia bainsii | reverse complement strand
GTGTGTGTGGGGGGGGGGGGGGGTCACAATAATGTAAAAATAATACAGTTATAATATAATAGATTCTACTGGGGAAAAAAGTGTGTGTGAAGTCAAGGTGGTGTTGATCCAGTGAGATTTAAGAGCGCATTTGGTGCAGATGTTACTTCCGTGTGTTGTAAGGTGCAGCCGTTGATGTCACATGTTGGTGCATCCTAACCGGCTCCCTAACACCCTTCTGTCCGCTCCAAACCCTCAGATATGACGGGCCCCGACGGGAAACGGGCGCGGACAGCATACACACGCTACCAGACGCTCGAGCTGGAGAAGGAGTTCCACTTCAACCGGTACCTGACGCGGCGGCGGCGAATCGAGATCGCGCACGCGCTCTGCCTGACGGAGCGGCAGATCAAGATCTGGTTCCAGAACCGGAGGATGAAGTGGAAGAAGGACAACAAACTGAAAAGCATGAGCCTCGCCACCGCCGGCAGCGCCTTCCAACCCTGAAAAAAATTAACCCATTAGAAAAATACAAATAATAATAAAAAAAGAATCCGTCCATCTCTTTTTTTGGACATATTACTACAATGTAAAGGCTTTTTCAGAAGGAGAATAAGAGACAAAACACGAGAGGAAAAAAGAACTAAACAACAGGAGAAGCCATGGTGCAAAAGAAGAAGACGGTGATGAAGAAATGTGTCGATCACAAACAGATTCCACATAATTAAAAAAAGAAACACTTCCTGTTATCAGCAGAGTACTGTACAGCAGCGCAGCACTTTTTCTTTGTTTGGCATGTTGGTCTTTGGTGTTTTAGGGCAACGTGAAAATGACTGTGGTACTTGCTCTTGTCGAAAAGCAACAAAAAATATTTAGTGTCCCTGTATGTTCTCGTCACATAGCTGTGTGGAAGAGAGGAGTCGGGGATGACTATGCTGCCTACCGTTTCTACCTACGTCCTACCTTAGGACCTTGCTACCTACCTGTTGTTTAATGTTTAAATATAGTTTTATGTGCCAAGTGCGATGTTTTGTATCTGACAAAGTGCTTCCTAGAAACGTTAGCATGTGAGCTCTTATTGTAAGTTATTTCCTGCCAATAACGCGTGTATAGGCTAGCTGTTTGAACCCCAGCAACCCTCATCGATCCTCCTCCCTCACTGATAGTTACCTGCCACTCAAATCTGCTCCTATTTTTTAATGAAGATGCAGGAAAAAGTGTGTGTGTGTGTGTGTGTGTGTGTGTGTGTGTGTGTGTATCTAAAAACAAATCAGCCCTGCGTACATCCATCCATAATGTTGTGTATAGCTCTTTTATTCAAAATAATGTAACTGTATATTATTGTTATTATTGTAATTAATTGGATCTATGTTTCAGAAAGGATGTAAATAGATACTGACATTTTTAAATGTGACCAGTTAGATATTTGTACGTTCTGTGTGCGTGTGTGTGTGTCTTTACGTAGCTGTGTGGACACGTTTTAGTTGGATACCATCACTGTGAGGACATTTTGACCATTTCTGTCCTCACGCCTTCACAGGTCTGTGTGACGGATCAGACATGGTTTGAGTGTTAAAATTCAAATTTGGTGTAGTCATTTAGTTTTAAAAGGTTGTGTCAATGAGCGTCCTCACAGCTAAACAAAGACAAGCATGTGGGCGTGTGTGTTGCGCATGTAAGGAAAACGGCTGCCGTCCTGTAAGGCCTGTGAGCTTTCTGCCAATGAGCTTTTTCTTGTATTTGTTTGTAACTTGGAGTAAAGAAAAAAAAAACAACAACAATAAAGTTCCTCATATTCAGACTGAACCACTTCATGCGCCAAACTGTGGCACAAATGGTAAGCATGGCAAAGTCATTACTGTTGGGGCAAAGAGAACTGGGTTAGATAATCCCATTTGAAATATATGTGCCAGTTGCTAAATGAAATAACAGTTATCATAATTTATTTCATATGCAAATGTGCGCCTGTGAGTGATGGCATCTGCAGCGAATTGCCAAACTCTGAGGTCAGTGAGTCATCTTATAAACTCTGTGGGTTTGGACTATCTGTTCTTCTTGCAGACGTTTTCCTTTCTTATCCACTTGTATGACACCTTAGTCCTCCACTACTACCTGCAGACTCGCTGCGCATTCTGACCTCAACTTAATGTAAAATAGCTTTAACAAGTTTCTTGATCTATAAAATGTTTCAAGCTGGAGAAACCGAACTGTAAAGACGCAAACACCCATCCGGAGGCCTGTCATCCATTTTCCAGACCTTACTTGAACCCTGAACGCCACATTTCCAAGGAGACAGCCTCCTGGGCCTTTTTTGCAGCATCACAGCACCAAGCTCACTCCACACTGAGTAAGATGGATAAAAAAACACACACACACACTTATGCGCAAACATGGGCCAATCTTCATCTGTGCTGACCATGTGTGACAAGACAACAAAATATCGTCCGCTGCACAAATTGGTCACTCTTCTCTAAATGACCTTCCTTTTCCGTCCTACCAGGCCACTCCCGACCAAATGAGATTACAGTCTCCTGGTTTTCCAACTGTAAACAAGCAAATGAACGTTTAAACTCACCGGCTGATTCTGCTGCATCTTCACTGCCCAAACACGGCTCGGATCCTGCTCCGAGCCTCATCTGGACACAACCTCTATCTCCTGCCTTCTTCTCTGTGTGGATGTGTGTTGATATATATATATATATTTTTTTTTTTTTTCTTTTTTCTTTTTCTTTTTTTTTTTTTAAAGCTCACCCCTTCTGCTTTGGGCCGAAATATAAAAGAGAAGGCAACTTTGACATTTACATGTCAAGAGGATGAGGTTTTTATCTCCAAGTTGGATCGTAAAGATCAGGCCTGGCCTCAGACTGATACCTCTCACTGGCTCTCCTTTGGTCACGTGGGGTCCATAAAGTTAGTTTTATGGTTTTGGGGAGTTGACAATGTACTATATATTTCACATTCTAGAAAGCAAGTGACGGTTTAACGGCTTCGCGGGGATCCTAAAGGGGTCAGTAAAGTAGAGATAGAGCGGCAGGGGGAGGGAGTGCGTGTGTGAGAGAGAGCGGGCCACTACTACCGGCCGCTGTTCCAGCTCCGGTTCACACGCGGAGCCCGGCGAGCTGCAGTCTGTGTCGCTCTGAACGCTGGGAAAATTCGGTGGAAAGAAAGAGCCAGGACCCACAGTAAGTAGTGTCTGAGCGCTGCCTGTAAGTGGGGGCTACAGGAAGGGTGTGTGGGGTGGCAACAGGAGAAAGAAAGAGAGAGAGAGAGAGACAGAAGTGTAATTATCATGTCACTCACTCAGTCTGTGGTGCTGCTGTATTAACGCGCTGGCTGAGTGCTGCGAAGCTCCGGTGTATTTGAGATATCTGAGATTCGCTGTTTTGGCTGGCCCGGGCCGCGTGACAGTCGTGGCGTCACAAATGGAGTGTGTACTTTTGTGTAATCCCTACACGTGTGTATGTGTCAGTGTGCTGTTCACTGTACGTGCAATGATGGCACTCAGGAGGCTTGATGTATGTGGCTGGAAGTAAACGCAGAGAAGTTTACGTTAGTACCGTGGTTGCATTTCAGTGTATGTCTACGTGCGTGTGCGTAAAAACTTTGCTTTGCAAAATTAAAATAAACAGCGGTTAGAATGAATAGTTTCAGGTTTTACAATGATCATCTTACTTCTCACATTTTATTTTATGGACTTGTTGGACTTTTTTAATAATACATCCCATGAGGAAAGGCTGATGAGCTGAGCCAAAAATCACGAGATGCTGGTTGGCCTTGGGTGGTTTTTGAATGTGCCAGACTGATCTGACTCATATTTTCTCTTTCCCCTGGATAAAATTGTTAGTATACAGCAATAATGATGTGAAATGAATTCACATTTCCTCTCTGATGGCGTTTATTTTGGCGCTTTTGGAAAGGAAACGTTTTTTATCATTGCGCGTTTGTTTTGTGACTTTTGCGCGCAGCCGTTCTGTGCGTAAAAATGGTTTCAACGCTGTATTAGAGCTGTAGAAATACACATATGTGCTAACGTTAACCCAGAAGTAAACGGGCAAGGACACGCACAAACACACACAATGATACACTCACACACGTCGATACACACACATAGCCTGCAGTGATGTGCGTCCTTGGGTACAAGGAAATCTTTGTCCGTCCCGCGCCCTTGTATTTTCCAGGCAGGATGGGTGTGAGTGAAAATGCGTCGTGGATACAAACATATCCAAGGTTCACAATCAGAGTGCACGCAGGTTATTTTACGCCAGAGCTTTGGCCTGTTGTTTAACTCTCAGCAAAGACGTACGCACACACTGCATGTGTACTCAGCTCAGGTTGTTTTTTTAAGCAGCTCCAAACATCCACTAAACACAAATGAACTTACAAACTCACAGTGTAATCCAACACTTATCCAACTCTAGGGAAATTTGGTCAATCTGCTTTCTTGAAAATGTTCCTTAACAGAAGAGTAAAAACACTGAACCAAATATTAGTAAAATTACTGACACAAAACCCACTGATGACATACAAACTTATAAACTTTAGAATTAGCGACACAGAAATGACACAAACTCTCAGTTAGTTTTAACATCAATTAAAGCTCTGACATTGTGCGTGACAGTTACATCCTCTTAGAATCAGTAACAGCACAGCTGATCATTGATGCTAATGGAAATCAGTCAAACAGCCTTGAAGTCACGCAAATACGCATTTTGGACACCTGGTGCCAAGTAAAAACCAATAAATATTGATGGAATGTACTAAAGTAAAACAAACACAAAAACCTCTTTAAAAAAAAATCCAACATCTAAAACATGTATCTCCTGGACGCAAATGAAATATAACATTAACCAATCATCAAACGCTGATAAAATCCAAATAAAACACATCCGAGTTTAAAGTTACACTCAGTGAGCGTGGAAACAGGAAGAGGAAAATCAGACGCAACTTGTCTAAGAACGTGATACCTAATTTATCATTGAAACCCATACACTCTCCGCTGAAATCAACAGTAATTTAATTTAGACATAACAATTCACTCAAACCATTATTAGTCGATACAGCGCCAAAGGAAATCAATACGTTTCTGTGGTGTTGTGAAATAGTGATGAATTTAAGTGTAGGCTGCGTTGTGGACTGAAGAGTAGAAGAAGGGGCTGGTGACGGTGTCTTTCCCTGTGACACTGTCAAAACAGCCGAGTACTCATCTACACGCGCACTCCCGCTTCTTATTGCTCAAATCCATCATGTAAATTGTTTAATGTCTCGTGTCACAGTGGACGCTTCACATTCCGGTGTAGTTTCCAAACTTTTAAAAAAAAGTGAAATCACTGCTGCGTCACAACTCCCGGTAGATTGTTATCAGCCAATCCCCGCTGGTCTAACTGTTCATCAAAGGAGCCACGTCACAATAAATTAATAGAGCTACTTTTGTGTTTAGGCCGACCGCAACATGGCGCCCTGAAGAGGCCGACAAACACTAAGCATGGAGAGATGGATGACTCCCGGCACTGGGATACAACACAGTACTACCTATTAAAATTCATCCTAAGTTTTTATTAAGTTAGCAACAAGTTATATAACGGGATGTAGTAAAGTGGAGTTCATTTATTGTCTTATTTGTGTTACAACACTGATATTTATTTTTCCCAAAATGCATTTTTATTTAATCTATTTACTCACTTAAATTAACTACTTTACGTAGTATTTCCTGTTAGTTTTGCAGAGTGTTTCACAGTGTAAGTACACCTGAACCAAACCTGTAGTATTTCTAATATAGGGCCATATTCTTCTCAACTCAGTGTCGCCGCTCGGGAGTGAATCCGGTGTGTTCTGCGATGCACTAATAAGAGAAGAGGCCTGTGCATTCGGAAGTCCCTCTCTCTAAACTCTCATTTATTATGTTCTGCGTTCACATGTACATTTTAAACCAGCCTGCCCAGATGCATTTTCAGTCTGGGGATTCCTGGCGCTGCCCTCCGCCATCACAATGATTTTTCACTTCACAAGCTTCACAACCAATGTTATTTAGAGCCATAAATTACTGAGACTCCCACTAAAAAGTTTTCTTCACAGTTGTTAAATACTAGAAGTTGTTCATTACGTTAAAACACATCCCAACATGTGTTTTACATATTTCTAATTAAAATATGTGGTTGCGCGTTTTAAAATCTCTGTTTTCCGGGTCGTATAAAATTATAATAGGGTAGTTACATATCGGATTAAATAATTGTCCCATGATCTCAGTCAGGAGTGATTTTAAATATACAATTTTTTTGAGACAAAGTTAAACATCCACTTATTGTCTGTGGTTTTCAGTCTTGGTTCAGGGGTTTTGGAATTCTTTCTATCTTTTCTTTCTTTTAACAATAATTTTAATATAAATTATTAATACATAATAATATTTTAATTATTATAATTGTAACTCTTTTAAATAATCATATAATAGCCAATTATAATAACAGTAAGCTATGTTATATTATATGATATGATATTATAACAGAATCTATTTATTTAATTTGTTGTTGTTTGTTGTTTTTTTGTATGTGTATAAATTATGCAGTCGGCCTCTTTTCCAGCGAGACAAAAATTAATCTTGTATTTCCGGTGTGAGATAAGAGTTCATACCCCTGCGCCCCTCACATACATACACTCGCCCGCGTTTGTGTGTGTGTGTGTGTGTTTGTGCGTGTAGGCTGCGTCTCAGGATCCTTGAGGAAGTTTCAGGTCAACTAACAGCAAGGCGAAAAACTCCCCATTTCATTCTTTATCAACTTCCTCCTTTTAATAATGATACAGGACCAGCCCTAATAGCACCAGCACCCCATTCCATCACACACACACACACACACACACATACACGTGTTGCGCGCACAAGGACGTGGACGGTCGTGACACAAATGCAGTTCCTTCTCTTGTCTTGCTAGGAGAAGTGAGAGAGTCTGTGACAAGGGAAGAGCAGCAGCAGCAGTTTTGTATGAGGTCCTTTGTTTTTTGCTGTGTGTGTGTGTCATCTGTTTCCCGTTTATGTACACAGGGCAGCTCCAGCCTGCAGAGCCGCCTCTCCTCAGCATTCTGTGTAATATGTATTATGTGTACGGGCTTGCTGCTCCTTTGAAGCTGTCGAGGCTGTCACTATGCGCTGAGTTTGGCTTTACAGTCTGTGTGCTGGTGATGATGAGTGGGGTGAGTAACTAATGCGACGGGCCCTTTTTTTTGCTCTCATTGTAAAGGTGTGTATTCGCCTGAGTGTGAGAGAGTTTGCGCTGCTTTGTGTGGGAGTAAGTGGGGTGTGTTTTGTTGTGTTTGGTGGCTTTATTGGCAGACCATGAGAGAGCTGGGAGAGCGAGCGAGGTGAATGACCCGGGCATGGGAAGATTCTGTGTGTTTTTGCAGAAACCACTGGCGTGTAACAATTGTCCTGCGTTTTTCCCCTTTTTTGTGCTCAGAACCAATTAGATAATTCCAGGTGATTTAGTCCAATTTGAGCTATTTACCGCGCATTTCTAGCATTCAATTCACACAGGCGCCATTTGTATGGATTGGAGCTACAGACAGAGATATCAGAGATATTGTCATGCTCATGCAATCACACACACACACACACACACACACACACACATAGCTACCAGATATAAACTACTCAACTATTTCCCCTTTTTCGCAGCGCCTCCCGTGATCGCTTTCAATCAGCATTTGATGTCTTCTGCATACTGATAGGGGTGAACCGCGCGGCCACGCTTCATGAATAATGCACGAGCAGGAGTCACCGCAAGGTCAGCAGACGGGCGAGAGTCACGCACTGTGCTGAGGAGGCTGCGGCGCAGGCGCAGAGGAGGGAGGAAAGCTCAAAGCACAGCAGCAGCAGCAGTCTATCAGTGTTTCTCATTTCCGGTGTCAGGCAGGAGAGAAGTTTACCTCAGACTAACAACAAACTTCCACAATTTAAATCAGGCTGTCTGCGTAAATAGATGAACCAAACCAGGACTAACACACATATATAACAGCCTCCCTACACATGTAGGCGTTATATCCTGCTGCAGGCCCAAATGAATCCACACCGAGTGACCACCGTCTGAAATCAACACTGAGCGCTCGAAATAGAAGGAAACGAACCTCGACTATTATATTATTACTAATACTATTATATTATTACTAATACTATTATATGTTATTACTAATACTATTATATTATTTGCAGTCGATAAAAGCCGTTATCAGTGTCTCTCTGTGGGATTGAAAATAAAGCCTGGATAAGACCAGAATAGGTTTTGTTTGCGTTGGCGATGGGTTTTGACAAGCCGATAACCTTGCAAATATTTAAAGTTACTGAGAGCATGGGTGGGTATAGCCTGTTATGTTAGCTTGAGTGTTTTTTTAGCCAGGTTGTATATTCATGTGAAACATGCTGCAATGCTCTCATGAAAAATACTGATTTAAAAAAAATACTTCACACGTAGCCTAAGCTTGCTAACAGACCTATGGCTTATATAGTAAAGTATACTATAGTGGTATAGTAGTATATTTTAATTTTATATTTTAGTGCATTTTAATTAGACCACAACCAAACAGTTAGCTCTTTGGTTGTGGTCTAGTTAAAAACACTAATATACTAAAACAGACTACTACTATTACTACTAGAACTACCACTACTACTACTACAACTAGAAATAAAAATAACAATAAAATTAAGCTAATATTAACCAATAACAGAAGAAGAAGATAGTTATTTGGTTAGTTTGGTGATAGGAGAACTAGAAGGAGTAAGCTAGCAGCACCTAAAGTCGTTTTCCTATCACGTCGTTTACTGCCCTGAAAGACGCCATGTCTTCTGCTATAACACTTTTGCTCCCCCAACAAGAATGAATGCGTTTTAGCAGTATTCCAGTTCATTCTTACACCACTTTATGGCTTCAACTTGTGTCACAGGGATTTTGATTTTGTTTTTTTTACCAGAGAATGCAGCTCTCTCGCGCCGCCACCAGAGCCCGCTTCAGACCAGGAGGACAGCGAGAAGTCCTCGCGAGCCCCATGGTTGCCGCTGCTCTTCCTCCCTGCACGCGCCCCCCGTCCTTTTGAATCCTAACCGACGATAACCTGTAACAACCTCCCGTCTCTCTCTGGCTGTTAAAATACACAACTGTCAAAACTGTCGCCGTCTTCTCCGTTTGATTAATGAAGGGCGTACGGAAACACATAAGTATGTGTGTAGGTGTAAACTGTAGAGAGACAGACACAAATGCCACTCTTAATGGGGGAGATTATTCTGGCCTCCTTTAGGCGTGCTTTATGTCTTTTCCTCTTCTTGTTGGCCGGAGAGAGAACAAGCTAACCCCTAAATCAGGTAAGCAACGACAGGCTCAGCCATGAACGCAAAAACTGGAAAACACCTCAGGCTTTGAGGTGAATTAAGAGCTAGTATCTAAAGGCTACTGTCGCTGGTTCTCTCTTTCTTATTTCCGAAGCAGAGGAGCAAGAAAAAACCACAGTTGTTATCGGGAGAGCAGCCTGGCTGGATGTCCAGCAGAAGAAGGTTCATGGAGTTGAAGGGTCAGAAGTTCAGAGTCGTGCGTGAGTTCCGCCCTTGCCTCTCCTCACTCACTCCTCTCTAGACCATAGCTGTATGTCAAAGGCAAAACGAGGGAGGGAGGGAGTCAGAGGAGCAGAGGTAGGGAGGAGGTACAGATGAGAGAAATGATAGCAGGAGGCAAAGGAGAGGTGAAGGCCTGACCTTCCCTTCCCCTGCCGTCCCCTCCATCCATGGTAACAAAACAAAGCTCCTCCTGCCGCCATAATGTACAGAGGGAGAGGTGAGGGGGGGGGGGGGAGGCAGGAAAATGGAGGGGTTGAAGGGCGGTAGGTATTCGGTGACATGGAGGAGGCTGGGTGAATGTCTGGCTGGCGTTTGGCTACAGTGTTTGTTCACACGGCTAACATTTGTTTCAAATAACATCATTAGTGTCCTGTTTATAGTTTGCCCATGAGCTACTTTACTGCTATTTTTCAACCACAACGAAACATGGCTCCGTTTTTAAAAATGGTTATCATTAAACCAATATTTAATCTGCTTAAACTACTGGCCTGGTCAAAATAGGTTGTGAATCAATAACCACTCTTAAATAAAACCTTTCCCACCACTCATTTACATGACCAACAGCTACTCATACACCTGCATATGTTATGATCTACTCTCTCTCTCTCATTTTGCTTCCTGTTGACACAAACAGCAAATTAATCTGGTCTAGTAGGATTTAACACGTCCTGTGGCAAGAACCTCAATGTCCACTAAAATGAATATATTGAAATGTTTTTTAAATTATTATTTATCATGTTAAAAATGCACCAGTACCCATTATTAATACATCTTAAATAAGCAAACGATAATATCATATGCGCTAAACCAGAGATTAGTGGTTGCAAAGTGGTGGTTTTATGCTTGTAGCTCACAGCTATTTATATTACTCCGAGCCTTTTGGAGTGGGACTTTAGCAAAGCAAAGCAGAGCTCTTCCTCTTCTCAGCCTTATCTGCACAGCCCTGTCAAAAATAAACTCTTATCTCTGTCACTATGCAAAAATTATTACTCTGCTTATCTGATTTTTCCACTGCAAGATTAATGTCGGGGCAAGTTTACTTTTCTGTCCAGGAAGAAAGAGCCTCAAACCATTTCTTTCTTTCCTTCTGTCTCTAAAGTCGAGCAGCAATGTATTAGTAGTAGCAGTAGTATTACCATTACTATTTTATCATGAAGTTTTTATTTTTATTTTTTATAATTATATTTTATAGATACTTTATTGATCCCCTTGGGGAAATTATTAACCATTCTTGCTTGAACTTGGGTCTATGCGCACTTTCAGCTTGTTGTGTTGTGTTGTGTTTGTGCGTCGGGGGATGTTCACACAAAGTTAACCAGAGCTGGTAAAAATAAAACATTAGATTAGTGGTAATTGAATTCTCGATGGATATTTTGTCTAATAACCGAATTCAATCTATGATCTTGTTAAATCAAACCAAAGGCAATCTGAAACTGTTATCTCCTGTTGAATAGTAGGCCTCCTACCGTTCGGACACATATTGTTGTTGGATGTTTTATGATGACGACGGGTGGAGGGATGATGGTGGTGTGCAGAGAGGGGGGGGGATTATTTGCCACACAGGAGCAAAATGATCATTCAGTAAGTAAATAATCCGCTTATTGACACAAACACCCTGGAATTGGCTTGCAAGTCTCCGCCTGGCCCGTCAATCCACCCCACCACACCTTAACGCCCCCCCCCCCCATCACAAAAAAAAAGAAATAAATAAATAAAGTAATGAGCGCATAACTACGTTACAGATTCCGTCTTTGTCCCGGGTTCATCACGAGTTCACTGAAATAATTCAATTGAGAATGTGGCGCACGCGCGCCTGTTGGCCTGTCACATGACTATTGGATGTGAGTATAAATAATCTCTGCTTTTGCGCTTGTGTGACTCCTTCTAGAATGTGCACTTTAAAAAAAATAAATATGTAATTCATAGATAAAACACACATCCCACAGGATGTTATTCACATAAACACCACATCAAATGAAACAGAACTGCACAAAAAAAGACTATAATCCACATCTGCTTTCTGGGTAGGGCGGAAGAAAAAAGTGAAAATGTACGGAAAGTAATAGTAGTGAGATGAGGAGATGGAAGTGTGGACATATGGCTGCAGTTAACTCGATAAAAAAATCCGTCTGCGGGTTGCAGAGAGTCGAATAACATCAATATAAATCCACCTGATACCTCTGTGTCTGATCTTGGCGCGGCTCAGAGCCTGTTAAGCACAGAGAAATGGTTGTTTATAGCAGTTAAGCTCCGATACGACGCATTTGTTTCTACCAGATATTCATGTGTGAGACTCTGAAGTGATGGTGCGGTCAGGGCTGCGGGCTCACGTATCAGCGTCCGCGGTGGTGTCATTTATATTTATACAACAAAAGGAAAAAGAGAAATGATCCTGGAAGAAAAGAAAAATCTGTGTGTGTCAGAGAAAGAGAGAACCCCCTCCCACCTCTACATCTACTGACCATTTTTCTTCAAATTAATGACTCCAACTCAATTTAGTATGACGGAGAGGGAGAGAGAGAGAGGGAGAGAGGGGGAAGAGTGAAGAACAAAATGACAGAAAGAGGGGAGTGTGTGTGTGTGAGAGAGAGAGAGAGAGAGGTGGAAATGGCAGAAAGAAAGGGTGTGGAAAGGGAGGAGGTGAGAGAGGGACAGAAAGAGAAGGAGGGGGCGCTTGGTAGTGCTCGGGGTGAACGCGAGGTCAGCGCGTCTCACCAATATTAAAATGTGTACCGGGGACGCGGGGTGACACGCCTCGCCTGTTAAACAAAGAGTGTGCCAAACTGGCAGATTAATTTGAAAACTTGAGTCCATGCACACACACACAACACTTAATGCCTTAAAGAGCCCTCAGTCTCCACAGCAGCCCTGCTCGGTCTTTCCTCAGCCCCAAACCGCTCGATGTAGCCTTTAAGACCGCGGAACACGGCCGCCGGTGAGGGGAGTTTTCCGCTGTCACTTATCGCCGATTTGATCGTGGGGTTTTTTTACGCACGGTGCGCCATCGTTACGGTGACGCGTTGCCTTTGCTTTCCGTGGATCATTACCATTAAATTGGTTCTAACTATGCGGCGTTATTCCGTTTGTTTAAACGCAGCATCTGCTCGGTTCCAGTCATGTTTACGCTTTACTGGAGATCCGAGCGTGTGCGTCGACGCGTGCGTGCATGTGAGCGTGGGTGTCCGCGGAAATGACAGCGACTTTTTTTTTCTTTTCTTTTTTTTAAGATACCACGACTCCATTCTGGAGAGGTCAAAAAAACCTGTGGCTTCGGAAACCAGAGTGAGAGAAAGAGGGAAGTGAGGTGTGAACGCTCAAGAGGGAATGCTTCTGTGGAGACCGTAGAGGATGAATAGTGGAGCACTGCTGCAGATTTGTTGGAAATATAAGGAAGAGCAAGGGAAAAAAAAGAAACTCGAATCATGGTAACAAGAGGGAGAAATGGTTGGAATCAACGTGACGACGCTGCCAGAAAGAAGAGGGAGGGTCCGCCAGCTACAGAGTGAGTACACAAAAAATAAAAATCGCCTTGTAGCAGAAGAAGCTGCCTCATTTCCATATTTCGGAGTGTGTGTGTGTGCCCACTTTCTTACTCGTGCCATATGAGTGTGTGTGCATGCGGCAGGTGCTTTGTCCATGCTGGGAGGGGAGAAGAGAGACCACGTGTTGCAGAACCCCCACCTCCTCTTCCTTCTGTTTCCAGCACATTTCAGTTTATGACTTTATCAATACATATTTTTGTCGGATTAGAGGTTGTGGAAAGCCAAAAAGGCCAAAACGCGCGAGATTTAGCACATCATGCTGTTTATGGAGCTGTGTGACTTTCACAACGCATTATGGACATTGTGGGGATAGACAGACAGATAGATAGATAGATAGATAGATAGATAGATAGATAGATAGATAGATAGATAGATAGATAGACACACCACATGGCCACACCACCATGTAGCCATATGGCTATATGGCTGCTGAGGGTGAAGGCGAGGTCGTGGTCAGTGGAATGTCAAAGGTCATGGTGCTGGAACTTTCTCTCCCTGTTAAATCCCTTCTTCTCTATTATTGAACTCAGAATAGCAAATGTAGTCTATAATGCTCTGTATTGTTAAAACGAAGAACACAACCAATTGATCCTTTGTGTCTGTTATTGAAGAAAAAAAAACTCACATCAACAAGGGAACTGACTGTACTGTAGAAAACAGTGAAGAAGAAACTGATATTTTTCCACTAGTTTTGACTCCAGCCCTGCTGCGCTTTTATCTGTTTGTATCCAGATGTTGACTTGTAAGCAGAGACTGGATGAAGCCTGTGAATATGCAGGAGTGGTTTCAGCTCTTTTATTTTCCTCTGCTAATTGCTAATGCGCTAGTGACAGGGATTTCATTTTAGCAGGCTCCTGGGATGTGTGCGCGTCAATTTAGAATTCGCAGGACCATTTAGGGGAGCTGCAAGATTTTTGTTTTTCATATTTGAATACGTTTGCAATGGCGTTTCAACAGCAGTAAAATAGTTTAAAAGAAACTGAAGAATGTGTAGAAATGTGAACGTGAAGTGGCCTATTTCATTGTTTTTGGCTTGGTCTTTATTTCCTCCCTGTTGTTTATCTCCCACCGTTTTACCTGACACCCCGCAGGCTGCTGCTCCGCCTGCTGCTTTATGAAATGAATTTGGTCTCATACCCTGAGCCGAGCTTCCAGCCTCCACACAATAGACAGCCCAGAAAACACCTTCAGATTAATTCCTGCAGCACGGAGGGGAAAGGCCCATGCAGCATTTCATTTTTCCCCCTACTCTGTCGGCTACTTTGCATGACAATAACCAGGGGAATGGAGCTCGAATTATTTTTCAAACTGCACAAAGGAGCAGAAGCACATTTTTCTTCTTCGTCGCTGTCCCTACTTTTTTTCTCCTTGGTAATATTTCAGCACATTGACAAGTCCGGTCGCTGCAGATAATGGGACCGTTTAACCCCTCAATGTGCTCGTTTTCATTTTGTCATTGGCTTTATATCAGTAAAGGCCTGATGCTGGGAAAATAAAACTCTGCCTTTTTAATGCAATATTTTGGGATAAGTTTTAAAAAGAAATATGAACTAAATGTATTTTGTATGTGCAGCTGATAGATGTGTATTATTCTGCTATGAGCTATTGCTTTTCATCTTCACCGTTAAATCTCACTGTTTATTCCTCCACGCTGTATAAATGTGAAATCTTACCGTAATGCTTGTAAAATGAACCCTTTTTAGACACAAGTTTAATCACAGTTTATAGTGGAAATAGAAGCAGAGAGAGATTTTTCAGCTGCTCTGCCAACAACAACTGAGTTTGCGGGCCGCTGACAGAACTAACTATTCAAAGCTCGTAAATTGGAGTCTTTGAAGTTATTTATTCAGACCCTTTCTCTTCCGCTCCCTGCATATTTTATTGCGTTTTATTTCACGGGGGGGGGGGGGGGGGGGGGGGGGGGGGGGGGGGGGGGGGGGGGGGGGGGGGGGGGGGGGGGGGGGGGGGGGGG
>JAUMHL010000029.1:1912058-1945745 GCA_032362345.1 Sandelia bainsii | reverse complement strand
AAACGGAATTGACCCGCAATAAAAGCCACATGTTTAAATCCAGATCCAGCTGACCTTTTCCATTCACTGTATGTCATCTCTCAGCTCCTGTCTCGCTCTGTCGTCACTGAAATATCTTCTCATAACACACTGAAATGTTGCAGCACCGAGAAACTGTGTTTTTATTTTAACTTTCGAGCAGTTTACTCGTCTTATTCTATTTAAGTAAGATGAATATCAAAATAAAAAAAAATGTTTTAACAAATTAATAGTCTTTATTTAACAGAATTTAGATTTTTCTTTTTTCGTAGATTTGTTGTCTATTTTATTCACACTAGACTACATTACATGTGGATCACGTAAATGTATTTAATAAGGAAACCAGTTTGTTTCTCTCCCCCTATCTTCAAAATCTCTGTGAGCGTGTCAATGACCTCTACCTGTGGCCGGATACACTGGTCTCCCATTGAACTGAATGGCTGCTGATGACAAACTTGACAGAGGGAGGGGAAGTGCAGCAGTCAGACTCGACACACCTTGATAGATACCTGAGATGACCTGCGGTGAGGCGGGAGGTCAAGGTGACAGAAACACGCCCATACATGCACAGAATAGAATAGAACAGAATAAATTAGAATAGAACAGAATATTTTGGATTACATTTTTGATTGAGAATAAAAAATAAAACTAAAAAATGCAAAATATAGGCAAAAAAAACAAAAAACCTCGAACTCTCGAACTATGTTTTCTGCTTTTGTTGAGCGGCCTGATGATGTATGAGCAAGTTTTAGAGGAAACGGAGAACGGCATTATTGCCTGCAGCAGGGAGGCAGTTTCAGTGTCACAAAATCAATGGGCGCAGCACAGCAGCAGATAGAAATTGCATGGAAAATATAGCAGGAAGAAAAAAACGAAAACGTTCATATAATGGCATAAGGAGCACCTTTTTCACATATGAACCAAGGAATATTTCTTTCTTTATGTGTTATGATTTTTATGAACAATAAAATATAAAATAGAGACATGGTCTGCAGGTTGTGATTGGAGCAAGCGTTTTCTGCTTTTAGATAGATAGATAGATAGATAGATAGATAGATAGATAGATAGATAGATAGATAGATAGATAGATAGATAATAGATAGATAGATAGATAGATAGATAGATAGATAGATAGAGTCCGGGTCAGATCCCTTTTTAATTCAGTTAAATCAGAGTTTTAGAAACAGAGAGTGCATTTGATTTAGCATACTACGGGACGAGCATTCATTTATTCACTGATCCATCCATCCTTCAGTCAGATCCCTCACAACTATTTTCGATAGGCCAGTGTTTCCCCGTGCCAAGCGATTTGTCTTTTTCTTCCATTAGATTGGGTTCATTCTGTTAGAACGCTCCACGGTTGGAGCTGCCAAGCTTTTCTCTTTTTTCTCTCTCTCTGTCTTTATCATTTTAGTGGGTAAACACTATTACATCGATAGAAAGCTCTGTGAGTATACTGATTTTAAATAAAACGTTCGTTGTAGGCGCAGTGATGAGTAACTAAACTCAGAAATAACCAAATTGAAAAAAAAAGAAAAACTAGAGGCCTCATGTTAAAACAATTAAATCAAATACTACTAATAATAATAATATCACATTTTAAGTAATAGAAATAATATTACCTGTTGTACTAAATGATATTCAGCAGTGTTATTTATATTACATGAGAGGCCTTTATTTTTTATAGTCAAGATTTACTGTTCCGCGTTTACACCGAGCTGTAGAAATCATTTAAAAGCAGTTTGGAGCTCACCTGTCTTCCTCTCCTCTACCACTTTTTAAACTGCCCACTATGTATTTTTTTATTTCACTTTCTTGTTCTATTTGCGAGTGAGCTATTTCATCCGCGCCTTTGACTTACAGGAAGTGTTACAGCGCTATAACTTCATTTGCCACCCCCACCCCCACCCCCCAGCCAGTACTGGGGGGAGGTCAGGGATCGGGAGACAGTACAGATGGATGAAATCATTCCAGTGTGGCCACGACAGGGAGTTTATGAAAGCAATAAAAGTCTATCAACGATGTAAACCTGCGCCTCCAGAGAGCCACTGTCTTCTATATCTACCCTGTAGATCCGGATTTGTGTAAAAATCATTAAAACAATCACAAATTCGCTTCTAGGGGAGTATATAGTGGATTTATACACGACGGCGGCGATGGACCCGACTCACGGAGGAGAGGCCTGTAGCTGCAGTTATTGAGCTGGCACGCCTTTATCCAGTCTCTGCTTTTGTGTTTGAATTCGTTTGTAGATAAGACGAAGAAATTTGATTTAATTTCCTACATGATCATTATAAATAGAGATATATTCAACTTTATTTCTTTCAAGGCTGAAGGTCGTGATTTACAATTGTTCTTCTCTGTTGTCTGTATCGTTATATTCTCCCCCAAAGTGACGAAAACTCAATTCCACTTTCGTCCATTTTATTTTTTTCGATCATCAACCCGCCTCACAGTTCCTGAAAGCCAACTCCAAAAGCCCGAGCTGGACTCTTGTTATTTATTATTTGTCTTGTTGAAAAATGATGCGGTTGGCTTTGCTGTTCTAGGTTGAAGTACTGAGTGAGGGGGGTTTGTGTGAGTGGGAGGTGTTAGGTTAGGTTTCGATTTAGAGACGCTCAATTTTCTGGAATCACAGGACTTGGATATCTCCATCATCTCGCCTCTTGTGTCTTTGTGTACTGGTAACACTGCAGAAAGTGCACACCTGATTTCTTTTGATGACAAAAATGTATTCGATTCTATTTTATTCTATTCTGTTCTCCTTTGTGTCTTGATACTATTGAACGCATGCAGAAATTGTTATATTATATTATAATGCAAAGTGCTGTTTGCGCACGGGTAAGCCCATGTTTTTTGTAGTGTTTTGCGTGTAAGAAAGTGACAAGCAGAGTGTGAGGTCTTGTGTTAGTGTTTGAAATTGCTAATAAAAGCTGTGGAAGTGTTTGGCAGCTTGTGTGAGCGGGTCATGGCTGTGGGGAAATGAATTATTATGAATTCACTGTATGGGGGGGGACAAAGAGAGAAGCATCTCTGCTAAATAGCGCAAAGCTCAAGAACAAAAACAGCCGCGCAGTGTGGATGGGGCACATGCACTTCCTATGTTAATGTTAATATCGGAGCATGCAGGGAAATAAATCCTGCTGAGGCTGGATTACCATGCAAGAGGAGATAGGCTACATGTAGAATGTGCCTGTTGTTAAAAAAGAGAGAGGGGGAAAGTGCGCAGGGCTCGTTGTTAATGCAAAGGTCTGCTGGTGATTTAGGAGGCCGTGCAACCTGAATTAGTTGATGAATTTTCTATCGATCCCAAACAAGCCAGATTTATCTCTGACACGGTGCTGCTGCTGCTGCTGGGTGGCGGCGCAGCAGCAGCCGGCCAGGCCACTCTCCCACTCCTCCTTTATT
This sequence comes from Sandelia bainsii, assembly GCA_032362345.1. Lineage (NCBI taxonomy): Eukaryota > Metazoa > Chordata > Actinopteri > Anabantiformes > Anabantidae > Sandelia > Sandelia bainsii. Next base: position 1,942,319 of record JAUMHL010000029.1, on the reverse strand, counting down.
ATCCCTAAAAAGAAAAGGGGGAAAAAAAAAGAAAAGTTTGGCAAGCACGTCCCTACACACACCCAAATATATACACAGAGGGTGGTGCCGGCGCCACTTTAAATCCCCCCAAGCGCTTTCTTTCTGCCGCTTCTTTTCTTTTTCTGTTTTCTTTCTATGTTCTATTTGAAGTTCCAGCCAGACGACTAATGTGGGGGGAGAACTGTCATCTTTACTGTACTCTGTCGCTCCGATGCGTCCGGGCGCGCGTTCCTGTGCGGCCTCAGCTGGAGCGGAATGTATTTGAAGCGTGTCGGGCGCATTGTGTTATTGTTGTAATTCTCTGCCTGCTTAGGATGGCATGCGTCATGTAGTGGATAGATACACAGAGAGAAAGGGGCATAAGCAGAAGAGGAGGAGGGGGTGAGGGGTGTGTGTGTGTGTGTGTGGGGGGGGGGTATTGTAAGACTGTGAATGCCCACAAACTGAGGCCATATGATTATGCGCGTGCGGGGGCTCTGTGTACGCACCCGTTTCCTTATCCGGGGTTTGTCCTGGAGGCGCGCCATTGGCTATCCGCGGTCACGTGGCTTCTTAACTTTCTTCACTTGACAGAAAAGTAGGAGGGTTTAACTGAACAGGAATAACCGAAGACTAAAGGGATGACATAAATTTTAGTTATATATTTTTCGAGTAGGCTCAATTCAACAAAAAGACTGAAATTAATGGCCATGAGCTCCTATTTGATCAACTCCAACTATGTGGACCCGAAGTTCCCACCGTGCGAGGAGTACTCACAGAGCGACTATCTGCCCAGCCACTCTCCGGACTATTACAGCTCTCAGAGGCAGGAGGCTGCTGGCTTTCAGCCGGACTCTCTCTACCACCATCATCACCCTCACCACCAAAACCACCACCAGCAACGAGCCGAGCCGCCTTACACGCCGTGCCAGCGCTCAGGGCAGCCCGCCTCGGTGGTAATGTCCCCTCGGGGTCACGTCCTCCACCCGTCTGGTCTACAGACCACCCCAGTCCCGGAGCAGAGCCGCCGCTGCGACTCGGTGACACCCAGCCCGCCTCCACCTCCGTCTTGCGGCCAAACGCCGCACAGCCAAAGCACTTCTTCCCCCGCGAGCACTCGTAAGGATCCCGTTGTCTACCCGTGGATGAAGAAAGTCCATGTAAACATTGGTAAGTGCTGCATGCAAACTTCTTTCTCTCTCACTCTCTCTCTCTGCTCCTTTGTGCCTGCAGTTAAAACCCAAGCAGTCAGCTAGGTGTGCACGGTCAAAATCTATGGCTTCCTCTCCCTGTTTTCTGTTAGAAGTAGAAGAGTAGCCCTTGGGTCAAGATTTACGATCGTCTGTTTGCAGGGCCAATATAATTACACCCTCCATAAATTTTTATTACACCTCTTCGCTGAGGTGCCTTTTGAAGTCCGATCTCCGGCTCGTCTGCTCTAATTCCTCGCCTTATGACAACTCAGACCGAGCCCATAAGTTAGCTTTTATGCTTTGGTAATTTGATTTTAAGTGGTCGGGTTGTATAAACGGTGTACTTTACTCTGTCGAGCCTTCCTTCCCCACTCGTTGTTCCAGGGGAGGGAAAGTTTTATGGCAGCTGAAATTTTCATGTTTATGGAGCCGGCCGTAAAACACTAATGTAAAACCGAATAGCTCCAGTCTATTATGGCTTCTCTGTGTTCTAATAGACTTGGTGCACAGTGTATATTGGGATAATCGGGACGAATGTCTTCATGTTTTCACACAAAATGCCACTTTTGTAAAGGCACCATAATGAATCCACTCCAACAGGCTATTTCCTCGGTAAGAACCATTTCATGCATCTTTCTCTTTGCGCGTTTTTTTAGCTGTCACGTCTCTGGGCACGTCGGGTTCTACTGCAGGACGTTTGGTTGCTATTGTCCTGTTGTAATGTTTGAGAGTTGTTGACCATTATGCAGTCGGCCATTCAATGTCGTCGTGTAGCTGCTTCACCCCCACCAGCAGCTTTACTCTCAACCAGTTAGACTAACACAGACAATGGTGCCATCCGTGGCATATGTGTGTTACACAACGTACAGTAAAGGAAACTGCTCTGCATTGTTCGACTCATAGCTGCTCTTGCTGTTTTTGTTTCTGTGTATTTCTGTTATTTGTCAGTCCTGGTCGTGCGTGCGCAAACGTGTCAGAACAGCAGTTTTCCCAAGCTTTAGATGCAGCCGTGGCCCCGACTTGTTCTCATATCACAACATTTGGACACCAGCATTCACATCGCCGCCGGGCCTGAAATGACACTTGAAAACAAAGTGTAAAATAACCGTCAGCCGCAGTTGGAAGTACAGAAAAAAACATTGACTGTAGGATAAAAGAGGACTGGAATCACTGAAGGCTCTGCCAGGGTTCCAGTCGTTTTGTAATGTGTCACAGTAGGTTCAACCGCAGCGGTCATGTCTTTATTATTTCTCTGCGTTGCATGGTCATTTTGACTCCCTGTGATGTGCTGTTTATAATAATAATAATAATTGTTATTATTATTATCATTATTATTGCTGTTCTTGTAGTATTTCGTGTTGTATTATATTTTGTAATGTGGTGATCATTTGTTCTCCCACAGTGAGCTCAAACTACACGGGGGGTGAGCCGAAGCGGTCGCGGACGGCCTACACGCGCCAGCAGGTCTTGGAGCTAGAGAAGGAGTTCCACTACAACCGGTACCTGACGCGCAGGCGCAGGGTGGAGATTGCGCACACGTTGTGCCTGTCAGAGCGGCAGATTAAAATCTGGTTCCAGAACCGGAGGATGAAGTGGAAGAAGGACCACAAGCTTCCCAACACCAAGGTCCGGTCCGGGACAAACAACACGAACTCTCAGACCTTAACCGGTTCCCAGAACCGCTCGACCGGACCACTATAGCCCAGCATTTTGTCTCTTTGTCTGCTGTGTTGCCCTCTCTTTTCCTACATAAATCGCCAACCGAGCGCCGAACCAGCAGCCACACATATAACCACCGCAGCCTGCACTTTGGACCAGAATAACGCTTCGCTCTACAGGGAGAGAGGGATGTCTTTATTCGTGTGTGCGGCCTGATGATACACACTATAATATAATGTTATGACGTGCGGAAGGGTGGAGGAGGAGAGTCCTCATTCATAAAAAACACGGAATGAATAAAACTAGGCGAAGAAGGAGACTGAAAGAACTGAAAAATAACGCAATCGCTTCTTTGCTTTTATCCCTCCCATTCTCACTCTGCTTTTTATATTGCAGTGTTTTTAAACCTCCCCTCCCTCTCTGTGACAGACCATAAGACGGTAGCCTGAAGATAATGTGCCCGCGTGTGTGTGGTTTCTTTCCTTCTTCTTCGTCTTCTTTTTTTTTCTATCCCAGACATTTTTGGTGAAGATGGATCCTCGTTTTCATCTTTAATCATGCCAAACCCAGGCCCCCATTTGTCATGTTTACTCTGCGGCTACAAAGCAAAGGGGTGAACCGTGGCTCTGCCCATTACCCCTCGCCTCTACCAGCCCACCCCCCCTTTACCATCAGCACCCCTCCCCAAAAAAACTACTACCCCTCAGCCTCCCCACCCTGCTCAAACACACATGCACGTGTAATAAATGGAACTCAAGAAAAGTATTCTCTCTCTCTCTCTCACACACACACACACACACACACTCACAGTATAACAATAACCTCCGGTATGATCCAGAATGACACCAGACAGCTCTCTGTCTTGCTATTAGAATAAAAACTGTTGCTATTTCTGTTTTTGTCTAATGACAAATATAGCTCCTTAAAATTTAATTATTTTTGAATTCAGTGTTGATTGTAAAATACTTTATGCTGTTATTGTTGAGAATGACAGGGAACGTTTGTGTGGTCCGTTGATTGTTTATTAGTGATTTTGTATAAAGGGAAACAGACTGACAGGGTGAAAGTCACGCTAAGGTATTTTCCACTATGTAGCATCTTAAACAGGGTTTAATTAAGCTTCCTAAATAAAGGACTCTAATATTCAAACCAAAATCCCGGTACAAAGAGAACACATTATAAACGCAGCACTATACAATGTACTACCTATTACCTCAGTTGTACTTATATATATTTTTATTTTTTTGTCATGATATTTTCTCTTGCTCGTTTTATGAAGTGACAGCTTTTCGAGCTTTTATATATTTTTTTTGAATTGTGTGACGCGTTATAATAATAATAATAATAATTATTATTATTATTGTTATTACCTGCAATGCAAAAAGCGCTATTCTTTTCTTGTATGTGCAAAATTTAAAACACAAAAGTGTAATTTAATTATAAGCAATTATTGTAGGCAGGGACATTCAGAAACACAAGGAGCCTTTTTTACTGCATGTCTGAACGGTGTAGATTTGTTTCTCCATCTTTTCTTCTTTGTTTCCTCTGTTCTCGGCACATTAAATGCGCGCACACTTCCTTTTTTTCTCCCTCTTCCTCTCCTCCTCTCTGTTCTCTCACTTTTGCCACTTTTCAGATCTTTTATTGTGCACATGTTATTTTATTTACATTCCAAAGATCCGTTTCTCTCCGTAAAGATGATGATGATGCTTTTAATGATGGTGTTGTTGAACGTGTGTTACCTGCTCCCCATGTGTAAGTTGCTCCTTTTCTCTGCTCATGTCTACCTTCCTAATATTTTGTAAATAGTTCATAGAAATTTAAATAAATGCCTGAAAAAATATTCTTTTCTATCCTCTTCTCTTAACCTAAACTATTCTTTATGTAAGAAGTATCACATCGGATTTGAATAATTTTCATTTTGCTTTCCACAGCAGGTCTGACAGAGCAAAACCTCTCCCACCTCTCTCCTCTCGTCCAGGATAAACAATGAAGGATGGATTTAAATTACACATACACACGTTTCCACATCCACACACAATAAATAATTTCATTTAATTCCAGTGTTGGTTTTTCCTCCAAACGCACAGCGGCCTGTCTTGAGAAATCAGGAGCCTCCGATGATTAATCTGTCCCGGCCGTGAGTGATCTTGGTACATTACGTCCTGTAATCTCGTTTTAAATCACAAACCGTCCCTCCGTTTCACTCCCGTTCTCCCGTTAATTTAACGGCTGCTCAAACTCGCTTGCACCGGCCCGACATAGAAGATGGGACCCCCCCCCCCTCCTTTCCTCCCTCTTCTGGTGCTGAAGTGAAAAAAATTAAATAGTTTCTCGGTTCGTGGTGTTTTAATGCTTTAATGGAAGTAATTTGTGCACAACTGTTTTTTTCTATCAGTGTTTTCTAGACCGACATATGCGCGCACGTGTGTTTTTTTTTTATATATTACAAAAAGGGAGCGGGCCGGCGCCATAGCTCAAACCCTGACAACCAAATAGATAATCAACAAGACGAATGGCTTCTTTTGTAAGGTGCGGCTCTCGTATTAATTTTCATTTTCTTTTCTTGGAGCAGGTATTGAAAAAAATATAGTGCAAGAGGGGGAGAACGAGAAAATAGCATTCCTCTCGATGAACTTTAAACAAAAAAAGTGTGCCCCCCAAATTGGTCCGCTCGTATTCTTCGGCCCAGAGAAGATTCCCTATTACTTGTTGGTTGATTTCTCCCTGGGCCTCTTGCCACAGAGACTCCCTCTGCCCATTTATCTGTTTTCTTCCTATTTGTAAAAGGCTCCTCTGGTGTAAAAACCGTTCTTCTATCAAACCATACACCTAGATACACTCAACAGACACACGGATTGTGCGTAATGTGCGTAAAGGCATTTTCACACATTTTCACTGTTTTATCGTCGTATACACACACATACACATATATATACACACACACACACATACATATATATATATATGCTGTAATTTTCACTCCATACCATATTGCTCTATATTGGAGCATCTAAACAGATTCCCCCTCCCCAATATTCACACACATGCTCTCACATATGTGCCTCCACAATAACCCCTAAAGCCCCAGAGCGCTCGCAGTCCGAGTTAAAATAAATGAATTTGCGCATAGGGTGACACCGCGCACAATAAAATCCACCAAGGAATCCTTATTCTTTTTTTGTGCCTCCTTTATCAGCTGGGCCTTCTGCTGTTTTAGTGAATGGGAGCAGATTTTTGTTAGGATGCCCCCCCCCTCACTCACACACACACATAAATACTACCTCTCTGAAAAAGTTCACAGCCATTATTTTCTGGATAGGACAGAGGGGACTGCACCTCAAGAAAAATGCGAGAATTATACAAGAAAAATCATTAATCACTTGTTCTTCTTTTAACACTACTTCTCCTCCTTCTTCTTCTCTATTGTCATCCGGCAGCCACACACAAGACCCCTTCTGCTATAGGAGAGAGAGAGAGGGCAAGGAACACAGAGACAAACAGAGGAGAAGAAAAAGAAGACGTCTTGGAAGACACTCTACCCCCACCCCCACCCCCCTCCACGCGCTCGCGCGCACACACACACACACACACACACATACACACAAGCACACACTCAGGCCTACATACACCTCCCCTTCCTACCCGTCAGCAAGCTATTTTTTACATCCCACAAGTATCCTACCATAAGAAAAAACTTTTTTTCTTACTCATTGGAAAGAGGAAAATCCCTCTAAAGAAACTTGAACAACCCAGTCAGAGAGTCGTCACCGCGCGGGACAAGATGGCACCGAGGTCGCTCAAAGTGGTGGCGTCCAAGGTAAGAGACCTGGGAATTGAATTCTCCTCTTTTCTTTCCAGTCTTTGGCTCTGTTGCTCTCCTGGGTCTGAAGGCTCTTTGGCGTTTTTATGGCTTTATTGCCCTCTTCGCATTTGGCGAGGTCAGGCAAAGGGGGCATTTATGGCCCGTGGGTGCTTTCATTTTAGCTCAGGGACTTTTGGAGTGTCTGTTTGCGTTGGAAGGTGTGTGTGTGTGTGTTTGCGTGCCGTGTATACAGCTACAGATGACGGGCTTATGTTGTGCTGTTTTCTCCGGAGTTTGTGCAACTGTTTCTGCCCCCTCTTCCCTGCGGTGGTGTCACTTTTGTGTCTGACTGTCATTCAGGAGGCCTGTCATTTCTTGAGCATCTGTTGTGCATATACTGTGTATGCTCCGCAGAAGTTGTAACGATGACAGAGATTTTTTGTGTGTGTGATTATTCGGGTTCAGCTGAATTTGTATTTTGAATTTATTTGGCCAGTGCAGCCGCCTGTACGGGCTCTTATTACTTCAGGAAAATGCTGAAATGCTCCAGCTAATGTGTGACAGAAAGTCACAAGTGAATAATTCCTGGTTCACACGGAGCTTATTATGCATTTTGTCTTGGTTATGTTTCCGTTGTTTTAAGGTGAGGTTGTGGATTAGGCCTGTAGCTTTTAATGAGATGCTGCTGCTGCATGTGTGTGTGTTTCGGCCAGGTGTAAACAGGCTACAGAGAGGGAATATGAATAATACGGTTCTCAATTGAAGAGCAGGATGCAGGAGGGAGGGTGCAAAAGAAAAAATTAAAAGAACTCGGGGAGCTCGGTTTAATGGATACTCTCTCGGTTGTGCTCCAAAACAATTTGCCTGTAAAACAAACGATCTGCAAGGTTCTCCAAATGAACTGCGAACGATCGACGGTCTCAGTGCGCTCTCGGGCCTATCTGCTGAGCCGAGCAGTAGCTGCCTCAGGAAGAGCTTTCACTTCTGTTTGACCCCTTCAGAAATCAATCTGCCCAGGATTCAAAATCAAATAAGGGCAGCGGTTCTGGCGGAGGGGGACGCGGGCCACGGCTTGATGCGATGCGTGAAGTGAGAGAAAAAAATGGTAGAAATGTAAGCGGTAGATATTGAAGGGATGGCAGAGAGGGAGACTTGGAGGAGGTAGAAAAAATCGATGGTCATGAAGGAGCAGCGGAATGGCCAAGCTGCGGCCGTGCAGGGTTCAACCAGGGGGCACGTTTTTCTGACCGATGAGGTCCACTGGCTCTGAAGCCAGAGGCTGACCCGTGCCCCCCCACTCACTCTACTACACTCCACACCACTCCGACCCCCAACCAATCCTGCCCCCCCTTGACCCCACGAGGCTGCTGGATCCTCCACTCCCTCGAACATTCCCAGACCTCCGGAGCCCCGAGGCCACTTAGTCATAACAGGTCGAGTTCAGGACACTGTAACCGGGGGGCACGGCAGCGATACCTCCGCTCCCACACCCAGACAGACAGACAAGCCAGCCACCTGGGCAGGGGTCAGCTACAGGCCACTGCTGACTGTCACCTAAATGGAGTTGTGTTGATGAGATTGGCTGAAATCTAGTAAATGTTTCACAAATGTATGAGCCTTTTGGGAAAATGCTTTCAGTGCCCAACATAATGATCCAACTGCTTTGTCATTTTTGGGTAGATCTCTGGAGGTTTGGTCAATACATTATTTAGGAGGAAAACATTTTAAATGTGACTCATTTCATGCATCTGATTTGGTGGGAAATGTGCAGCCTTCTGCTGGACAGCATTTGGACAGACTGAGACCTTACTGTAAACAGAGCCTGCTCCTTCTGCTGTGCAGCTCTATTCAAGATGAAATATTTACACTAATTCCTTTTTGGTACATTCAGAACATGACACTGATTTTGACAAGCTGACTCATGAAAGACTATATGACAAAAATAACACGTAATACAACACTGATGGCTGAGCTGCAGCCACCATTATGTACCAGTTTTGGGCTGGTGGCTGCTGGTCGTTTTCCACACTGGTAATCTGAACTATAGTCAGGAGGGATGGTGTGTGAGTTGGGGAATACTAATTAATCAATGGAACTGATTCCATTGTTTTCCACGTCCACCCAGCTCCTCCATTAACCATTTTACATTCAGCCAAGGTCTCACTCTGTGGTTTTACATTTACTTGTTGAGCAGTGAAGCTCACTGTGTTCACGTTCATACACCAGTTAGCAAACGATTCAGCGATCACACATGAGCCATTTGGATTTGCATCAACTGTTTCCCTTCATATGTGTTGTGTTCTGCCAGCATGTTCAACTACAACGGCATTCTACCTGTAAAATATATATTTAATTTGAAGAGCATGGCGTTCTGCTGTCAACCAGTGTGAGCAGGATGTGGTTGTTGCTTCAAGGTCTCCTCAGTGGGACTCATGGACGTCTTTAGCGGCCATTTAAACTACTGTCTCCTTAATCTACAACCGTATCACAGGTATTATCACATACTTAGGTTACCTGTCTTGAGAAAGCTGGAGTCAGGGTTCTTCCAGTGCTTCTACAGTTTGTGTAATATATCAAAGAAAGGAAGGTAGAGCTGTGGTGTTGTGGCACCAGATTGTTTCACATTTAAGCCATGTAAATACTTGAACACTCCCTAAAAGAGCTCGGCAGTTAAGTTTAGTTCTGCTATTTTGTATTTTCCCCTCATGTTTAAGTTTACTTCATACTTTGCATGTTTTTACATGTGACACAAAAAAGCTTTCTGCAAAAGTCCTGAATTGATTCGAAGTGAAACAGATACCAGAGCAGCTTGTAGAGAAGAGCTGCAGTTATTTTTACTCCAAAAGTCAATGAAAACACATTTGTGCAATGAATGGCTTTGAGGATGTTACACAAAACCTAAAACACACAAGCGTGATGGTGACTTGATATACACATGGGATTGGCTGTTTGAGCAGACAGCTCTAAACAAACAATGAAGCTGGAGGTAATGTGGCGTTCCCAGTAAAGAGCAGGATGGTTTGGTGGTGCATTTTGAGTGGGAAGACTTGTTAAGCATTTCTGTTATTGGCAGTAAAACCTTCTGCACGTGATGCTGCGTAAGAGCTAGCAATGCAGATGGTGTGGCGTTCAAAGACCAACTTTACACCTAGTTGATTTATACAGAATGCAGTGCAGTGAAGTTTCTCAGCCTGAAACCTTGATTGGACTAAATGTGATTTCTGCCCTGAGTCATGCAGGTTCGTTAACAAGATGCTTGTTAAATTAAAACTCCTGCTGCTCTGCTGCTCACTTTTTTGTGTGATTTCCATGACTGTTTCTGTCCCTGCATGTTTTTTTTCTGCTGCTTTATCAATTTCCTCGATGCTTCTCTCCATCTGAAAAAAAGGAAATTAGTATTTGTAGTCTCAGTGGGATTAGCAGTTAAATAAGTGTGAAGTAAAGAGCATGAAACAGCAAGGGGTCAGGCAGGCAGATGTGAGCCAGCTCTCATCCTGACCTGTACTTTACAGTCTGCTGGCAGGTTGGAACCAGCTGATGGAAGTGATGTTTCAACAGCAGCTTTACAACAGGAAGCTGCAGGATGTCAGGGTTCACAACGCGCACTGTAACAAGCGGGAAACAGACGTGGCTCCTCACTTACTAAAAACAGTCTCTCTCTCTCTCTTTCTCTCTCTGGAGTCTCGCGGTGGTTTGCTAATTGCCAGACAATGCGCACAGTGCAGCCGCGTTGCCCGAGAAATTTATTATTCTGGAGAGCGCGAAGAGCCGAGGAGGTCACGGTGCAGGCGCGCGGGCTGCAGGAGGAGGTCGTCACAAGAGATATATGGCTGCCAGGCTTCTACTACTGCACCGTCTGTGTGTGTGTGTGTGTGTGTGTGTGTGTGTCTGTGAGAGAGAGAGAGAGAAAGATAGAGCGTGTGCCAGCCATTTAAAAGCAGACATGTATTAAGTATTAAAAAGACAGAGCCAAATAATAGTTGCCAAGCTGCAACGCACGTATACACAATGGATTTCTAGTCCAGCCTGTTGTAGTACAATGCTGTGCTTTCTGGTGTGATTGCCAGTGAGTACTTTAAACGATCATGATATTTTAAACAACTAAAAACGACATATGATCAAATCATTTTCCTTCATCTCTAGTTTCCAGTGATTTTATTTTCTTAATATTTTTTCTGCAGCACTGGGCTAAAACTTCACTGATTAAAAGTATTAAGTTCACTTCCAGTTACTAGTAGGTGGATAAACGTGTGTGTGTGTGTGTGTGTGTGTGTGTGTGAGTGTGTGTGTGTGTTAGTTTATTGTGAAGAGATCCTGGTGTCTGGCAGCCCTGCTGGATTGAGCGATTGGAGACAAGCATGGCCTACAGTGTGATGCTCCTACCACAGCGCTCATATCCGTTAGATTGGGGTGATAAATAGGCTTCTGTGGCCTGTATGACTAATGGCGAGACATTAGGCCTGTGCAAGGCTTCACCTTTTCTTTTATCAATATCCTAATGACAAAGACGCGCAGAACGCTGTTGTATCACAGCAACATCCTGTGGATTCATATTGGGATTTTGCTAATTGAATCTCTTATATTTAATTTATTATGTTTGGAAATAGTTTAGATCTAGAAGGTATGCTTTGTTTTTTATTCCCCTATATTTTATTCAATTAAAAAGCCTGCAATAAATAAAAAGAGTTTATATAACTAGAATAAAATGCACAATTTACTGCAGTTATTGTTGATATGTGCTGCTAATTTATTCTGCCAGTCGTGTTATATGTTCACAAGTCGTCAGTGAGCTGTTACATGTGGTTGCAAATGTTTGTTTACGACTATTTATTTTAGAATGCGCCCACTTGTGCAGTGTAACCTGCCATGTCAATTAGCCCTGCACTTTATTTCACAGGTGCGTATCCACACAAGCAGAAACATTTAAAAAAGCATGTGGCTAAAATGTGTGTTGACACTGTTAGATCGCAGGACGTAAATCAAGGATCAGAAGCACAGTAAATCAGTCAATGCAGTGTGCTAATGTGAAACATATCAAATAGAAGTGATGTGTAGCTGTAACTCAGCAGGCTCGCGCCTTTGTAAAGTGAACAGTGATTAGACGCTCTGATGTCAGACACTACAGGATCAGTGTCCTGTCATGTCAGACAACAAAACACTCACAGCAGCCTCTTAACATGTGCTCTAGTTCTTATTTAAAATGCACTCGATAAGAATAAGAATAAGAATAAGAATAAGAATAAGAATAAGAATAAGAATAAGATGACTAATATATTATAATTATATATAATAAAACGCTCGTTCTTGCTTACAGATGCATTAAAACATTGAAAGTCCACGTTATTATATAAACATTATTGTTTATTGATTTGAAATGGTCCTTAACATTTATTTAAAAAAACAAATAAATCATAAAAATCTCTGCTGGAATCCCATTACGATGGGAAAGACCTCACGTCACCTCTCGCGCAGGAGAAGAATATATATTTCATAAAAGGGTTGCGTGCGCGTGCTGCTGTCTCGAGACAGATTTACGAGCCGCAGTAAAAAGGCAAGATGTCGGATCTTGGTACATCAATCTCTCTCTCTCTCTCTCTCTCTCTCTCTGTGTATTACTGTGTCTGTCTCTTTTTCTCACATCAGTCTGTAATAATAATAATAATTATTATTATTATAACAAATAACGAATAACGAATAACAACAACAATAATAATAATTATAATGATAACGATAATAATAATAACAATAATAATAATCATAAAAATAACTATAGTTTTAGGGTGATATAGGCTTACATGAAACCACTTCATCACGACTTGGACACTTTAATTTTACGGCCATTCTACGTCTTAACAAAGAGACATTTTCAGTTGCCCCCTTCTTTCTTTCTTCTCGTTTTTTATTCAGAGCCTAGTTAATCATTAACGAGGAGGAAGAATTTACCTGTCTCAATCCATCACGGACCCAGAGACCCACCAAGATCTCAAAGAAATCAAACATTACTTCAATTACCCTGCTGGCTTTCAGTGCTGGTCTGCACCTACACACCAGCCTCAAACGTTAAAGCAGCAACACATAAACCATATAGTCTGTGCATTATTTGTTACATGTTGCCAGTGATTGGCTGCAAATATAGAAATAGTCCATAGAAAGTATAGGTGTCAGTTATTTTTAATTGACAACCTATAGAGCATGTTAAACAGACATCTCTGTTAGGCGGAGGTGTAGCCTCACTGAGAGCACGGTGATCAAGGTGAAACTGCTGCTGGCATTTCGTCTGTGCTGGCTCCACACTGCCTTCCTTAATTCGGATGTTTAGGCTATTTGAAAAAGGGGTTTTTCTCGTGCGTCCGTGCCAAGTTTACAGAGCTGATTGCTGTTGCCGTTGTCAGGCCGGCCCAGGTCTCCGCTGCTCTACTTATCTTAGCTGTTGTTTCACGCTGTGAATACTATAATTTATGAGCGTCATTACAGACGCCATCATCACCGCTGCAAATGTTTGATTTCAATCTCGTTGTGGGCTGAAATCTCAGGGAACCGCCGCGGCGCTCAGAATGCAACTTTAAAGGACTCCTCCTCAAAGTTTTTTTTGTGTGCATAAAAACAAGGAATAAATAAATAACCACCCAACTGTTTGACTGATAATAGGCTACGACTGCAGCGACATTTCTTTTCTTCTTTCTAATTTCTAATCTATTTCTATGCCGCTGTAAACAATCAGCACCAATTGTACTTTTACTCTACCAAGCACTTGACAGTAAACGCATCTTATCTGACTACATTGTGTAAAATTAGTTGATTAAAACGAGCTTTTGTGTCAGCTCCATCTACGGCGGCTGGAGAGGCGAGTCTGCTTTTTTTGCCCTCCGTGTGCCTGTGAATAGAAGAAGAAGCAGCGTCTTGAGGCTGCTGCCGCGGCCCATTGTTTGACCTTGAAGTGTTTCTTGCTAGCTCCTCACTAGCTAGCTTAGCCCGCCTCGACACTTTTTTGTCTTTTCTTTTCTTGGAGGCTCGAGCTCCATTGTTCTGCCAGAGGCGGCTCGAGACAGACGAGCTAAGAATTCCGACGTGCTATTGTTGCTGCCCCTGCGCGGCCTCTCGACGGGGGTTTTATCTCTCCCTTGTTTGTTCTTTGTGACTCCTTCACATCTTTTCCGTCCCGTTAGATTCTCCCTGTCCGTTCTCTCTCTCTTTTTTCTTTTTCTCTTTTTTTTGAACAGCTCTCCTCGCGGCTCGGCTCCGCGTGCTTCACCTGTATGTCCGTTACTCTCCCGTTATATACACACCTAAAATGAATTAGCGCTCGCGCCGCTCGCCGCCGCACGAGGAGGACTTGTTAATATAATAAAAGAAGAAGACTCTAATTATTGGCACGGTTTAGTCCAAATAACACATTTAATTCTGATTCATATTATTACGCAGAGTTGGAGGGGAAGCCTAGCTTAGTCTGTTTTAGGAATTAGACGTTTTGTCTTTGATTTCCGGCCCACATTTCGATTCGCAATATAAATTATAAGAATGAACAAAAACAACTTGAATTTGACACTGTTGGCTTTGTGGCTGTTACATATTAGTTCAGCTTGTGGACGAGCTAAGGTGATAACAGGAAGAGGAGAAATCTAACACAGCTGTGACGCCTAATAATCTAATAAAATATGTCCGCGCTGTGTTTCATGGCGCCGGAGACGGATTCCAGTGAAACAGCCGTGAGACGGGAAGGTGTGAGGGATCCCCCCCTTGTTGTGCAGACGAACGAGCGGCTGAGAGAGACGTGACAGTGAGGGATAACGAAGAAAGAGTCCTGACGCTTGCTATCATTTTTTAAAGAACGAGCAAACTTCATCTTTTACCGGTGTCTGCGTGTCTGTGTGTGTGGCTACCACAGGCCTACCCGTGATCTACCTTTACAGTTTACAACACACACACGCACACACATCACAGGCTCCCAGTGAAAACACAGAGAGGTGAACACAAGTGCTCTCATGCTGTTTTATGTTCACTTTGTTCACACACACACACACACACACACACTATCTGCCCCGACCAACACGTCACGCGATTCATTAAATAATTAATGCAGAGGTTGCAGAACAGATATGTATTCTTCACTAACACGGTTCTTCTCTGGTGTGTGTGTGCGTGTGTGTGTGTGTGGGTGGGTGGGTGTCTGACGTGGAAAATTCAACTGTCCTTTAAAAAAAAAAAAATATACAAGCCCCCCTATAGCAGCGGAGAGAGGGGGGAAGAGAGTGAGAGAGAGAGAGAGAGAAACGAGAGACAGGGAGAGAGAGGGGGAGAAGAGGAGACACTGAGAAACGCCAACAGAGAGAGAGAGAGAGAGAGAAAAGAGAAAAGAGAAAAGAGAGAAGGAGGCTGCAATAAAACAAATTTGGACGGGCGCGCGTCTGGCGGGTCGTTGTGGACACCGTGAGTATTGCGGAAGGAAGGGGATTGCATGGGGGGAAACTACACTTCTTCTTCTTCTTCTTCTTCTTCTTCTTCTTCTTCTTCCTCGTCTCCGCCGCTGCGCCGCCTTCGCCGGCATCCCTCCCAGTGAATCACAGGCGATTCTAACATCGTGGTAAATATGCCCTCCCCAAAAAAACATGATATACATATATATACCCATCTTTCGCCGTGTTTTTCTCATCGTGCATGTTGCTGTCGTGTTGTTTACACATGACCCCCCACCCATCATCATCATCATCAGCCATTGTTTATAGGTTGGAGAGGTGCAGCCGCTGCAAACCAGCGAGAGAGAGAGAGGGGGGGAGAGAGAGAGAGAGAGGCAGCACTGTTAGCCGATGGCTGTTTATATTTTAAGAAGCACTTGGTTATTCTTCTCCATCTTTCTCCCATCACCTCCTGTCTGCCTCTACATCTCTCTCTATCTGCCTGCCTGTCTATCCCTCCCTCTCTTTCTCCCTCTCTTCTTCTCTGTGTGTGTGGGTTTTTTTTTCTTTCCTCCCTCAGCTACTTCTCTTGATTTATAGTGAGGCAGGGTGTCAGCGTGCGGCCGGGGCTGCCACTGTGTGTTTGTGAGTGTGGTGCTGTTGTTTATGGTGGTGCCCGAGATAAATCTGGTTTTTTCCTTTCGCTGTGGGAAGACGGTGGCGGGGGGGCAAAAATGACGGTCGATGGACCGATGATACACCGGAACGAGGGAGAAGAAGAAGAAGAAGAAGCAGGAGGAAGAGGAGAGGGACGCGGCTTCCACGGGCTCCTCTTTCTGTTCCGGCTCAGTTTTCACTGCCCTGCTCTCTTCCTCTTCCTCCTCCTTCTCCACATGTGCCTCACTCACACTCCTCCGCCTTTTTACACTTGATTATTACTAGAGGTGCTTTCTCCCCCCCTCTCTCTCTGTCTCTCTCCCTCTCTCACTCAGCTGGCTGTAGCTCCGGGTCTTGAATTACTGCAGCGACCAATTAACGGGAGATTTGTTTAAATTTGGCACACCGGGCACGCCATGAAATCTCATAAAAAAGGGGACCTGCGGGCCAGGAAAATCTCATCTATCTGTCCAGGAGGTGTGAGGGAATCCAAGTAGCTGAGCCAGGAGAGCCTGAGCTAAATGATGCCGGTTCGATTCCGTGGCTTCCTCAAGCACAGTTAGCCTACAGGCCCCGGTTTTAAGTGAAATACACTCACTAAACTGCTTTCTGGATTGACAGAAGCTGGTTTGACTTTGGAATTTATAGCGGCTTTATTTATGCCACTTCAGTACAAATCTGTTATGACTCTACTGTTGATGCTAATCGTAGTTAAAAGAGTGTTTTATTTGGTGACTATTTGGTATCTTTTGCGTACATACACCGTGCACCACCTCTGGCTTCAGTTCTTCCTCGCTTCTTTCCGTGCATTTCTTGCAGTGTATTTTCTTTGGATGCTTTGCTGGAATTGAGCTGGGCGCCATTATTCATGTCAGCACTCGGTGTCTCTGCCTTTGCTCAAATCCTTTTCTGTGAATCAGACCTTCCTCCTGTTCTTTTTCTTCTTCTTCTTCTTTACATGGGGGCGAGGAAATGAACCCCTCCTCCTCTCTCTCCATGTTTACATCTACACAGCTCATATCAAATTCCTGCTCATTATTTACATGCTACGGAAGAAAGAAACAATCGCAACGATTCAATGAGACATCGGTGAATGGTTTGTGGTACCATTTTTAGCTTTTCCCACTGCTAGAAGCGAGTGTGTGTGTGTGTGTGGGGGGGGGGGGGGGTTAAAAAAAATTTAATCGGCTAACCAAATAACACACTGTAGTTTATGGTGTTTGCGTGGTGTTGTTTTGTTTTGTTGGTTGGCAATGTATCTTAAGTGCAGTAAGTGCAGAGGACAGTGACCGCAACATCAAATTAGTTTATTCCATACAGAACTTCACAGCGTCAGCTTGCAAGACAATTATTTACAGACACAGTATAATAATAATAATAATAATAATAATAATAATGCTGTTATTAAGATATGGATGCATCTCTTGCAAATGGATGGATGGATGACTTTACAATTACATTTCCAAAGGCTGTCCTCCTCCCTCCCTCCCTCCACTCTGTCTCCCTCCCTCCTCGCCCTTCACTATACCAGTGTAAACCTTTAGTGTAACCAAATTAGAGCGGCTCCGCGGCTTCCCATCACCGTCGCCGTGATGGCAGCGCCAGCGACAAGACGCAGCGCTTTCCAAAATGTATATTGTTGCTGTCCGCCGCCACGTCAAAACCAATCTCCCGCCTCATTTCTGTGGACGGAGAGAGAAAGAGAGAGAGAAAAGAAGAAGGGAGACAGTTGGGGGGGGGATTTTTTCATATATATTTATATATTCGTCTGGATATCTCGACCTCATATCTGATTTGCGTGACAGAGAAGCGCTGGAAGACAAAAGATATTTCCATGCGGCGTTCAGCCACTGAGCTGAGGCACTACACTGAGGCGAAACTTTGAACAGAAGCGCTCCTCATGTTAAAAATGTGTCTAATTTCAAGTTTGTGACACTGCTGCATTGACATAGTCCGAAGTATCCCAGTGAAAGGAAAGACGACAGCAGAGGCCTGGTTTATCTTATCTTATCCCAGCCATGTGTACACTGTTAAGTGTGTTTTGTCTGGCAAGATAGTTCCACATCAAACCGAGCTGAAATAGTTCAAATGTTTGAAACGCTGTTAAGAAATGATATCACTCCCCGTGTGACATCCATTATAGCTGCTGCTACATCCGAGCTGCAGGAGGGGGATTCACTAGTCTCTCTGTTCACGCTTCACTTAGTACTATTCCCACTCTGTTATGTAGAGTTTGGATGTGGCTGTTACTGCACTGTGACAAAGTGTTAATGTGTCACCGTGGCGCGTCTTCAAACAACCAGCAGCCCTTTTGTGACATTTGGAGGCCGAAATTAATGTTTACACCAGAAGATGCTGCAAGACAATGGCAGCATTATCACCAAAATAAAGCAGGCGTCTGAAATGGTTCTCTTATAATAAGATCGTTAGTGGTGTGTTACGTTCATATATAAGATTTTAGGCTACAGACGTTTATGCATTTATCACAAATATATAATTCGCTGCCGCGGTGCTTTTAAAAGAAGCTGAAATCTGAACAAGTGAAGCTACAAACAAACGTGGACATATTTGTTTGTCTGTTTGTTTCCACCGGGACTGAAATGTCTTTTTTTTATTGCACACGGCTAAAGACAAGGTCGGTGCTGAACCCACGCGTGTGACAGACCTGGAACGCGGACACACAAAACGCATTTCTCCATTCACTTGCAGGACTGACAGCCATACTGTGTTTTTCGTTTGGTTTAAAAAAAATAAATAAATAAATATATATATATATGCATTCCAGGGTTCTCTCCTATATGCATATGCATAAAGCGACCTTCCCGCTAAATGAGGGGAAATTCCCTCATTTTTAAATCTTTCCCTCAAAGGTAAAAAAAATACACTGTTTTAACACGTTTAAAATTAGCAAATAAAGTTAAATAAAATAAAATATATTGGATATGAACATGCCACGCAAATTACTAAAACCTCTTTTTTCTGACACATAAACCCGTATCTCTATTAGTAGGTTAAGTTATGAATGAATGACTGATTACAATCTTTTTTTTAAAGACAAACATGTTTCTGCTCTAGCAAAAGACTTAAAAAAAAACATTTAAACGGCGAAAATAAAACAAATAAAAAAAACATCCAACGAGCCAAACAGCGCTCGATATGTGAGCGAAGCTGGAAATATATTTCCATAGGATTTGTGTTTATTCGTTGGAGAAAAAAAAGCCCTCAGGTATAAAACGCTGCAGAAGTTCATTTCACTTGAAAGGTTCGCACTTATAACAGTCGCTTGCGGTTTATTTTCTGGCTGTATTAAAATTTAAAAAACTTCGGGAGCCACGAAAGCAGTCGGGAGCAGAGATTCTTCGAGAACAATCCAACATAAATCAGAAGAGCGCTCGGCCTCATAAATCTGCAGCAGCTGGACGTTAAGCAGCGAGTGTGAAGGAAATAATAGCGACAAAGTACATTAACATGGTTTACAACAGCCAATCAACAGGGGTGTTTTACACATGGATTACAATGATTTATTACTTTTTACACATTATTATTATTATTATTATGATTATTATTTAGCCTAGATATGTCCTTATCTCTACCAGGCCGCAAATATCCAGGCTCGTGCTCCACGGACCAGATAGTTCCCGGGTTCTTCCTCGCTCAGAGACGATTACCCGTTCGGAAATAAATCAGTAGGAAGCCTCGTGCTAATTTATAATCGTCTTCGCGCGGGGCAGTGATTCAAAAGCACGTGAAAAACGAGCATATCCAGAGCCCCGGAGCTACGCAGTTTTTTTTTCTCTCCTCCTTTTGTAACCAGCCACTGAGCAGTATATGCACGAGAGCGATAAGAGACCGAGCTGCTGAGCCGGAAATGTTTCCACGGGGAGGGGAACAGGAACTAGCCTTTTCCCTTTACCATAACGGAAACGAAATCTTTAAAAAAAAATCACGGAATTTCTTTCGTGTAATTGAACTTCTGTCTTTTTGTTTCTTCTTCCTCCTACACACTTATTGTGTGTGTGTGTGTGCGTGGCACTGAATGCATGTCTATACGCGTGGGCAGATAACACAAACGCACACATGGAGAGAGAGATAGCACAAAGTCAAGTGCGGCTGTCTGAGATTTATTTAATCTCCACATTTTCTAGTGAATATCCAGGAATACCGCCAGGACAGCAGCGCTCCAAATATCCTCACAAATAAATTGTAATCCAGTGAAGTATCCGTGGTGTGGTCTAAATATATGTTCCAGGGTTCTCTCCTGTGCGCAAAATAAAAATGGACAATTTGTTTCCACATATTGTGTAATGCATATTTAACTGGTTCAGTTTTTTTTTGGTCATCATGGGGACATCGTTTCGTTAACCTACACATATTTGGATGAACCGTTTGCTTTAGACTGTGCATGTTCTCCACATTCAACCTGTGAATGCAGACAAGCCGAGCACAGCAGAAACTGCTCATTGTGTAAACACGCAGGTCGGATCACAGGGGAAAACCTGCCTCTTCCTCACTTCTTCCCTATCTTCCTCTTCTCTGATCGCTCCCAGCTTGACGCCATGTCGTAACCAACATCTGGCCCTCGATCAGGGAGGACGGACAGGCAGGTCACGCTGAACCCCGCTAGCTCCATGGTGCACCTCACCCAGACCCCACTATTGGATAGGAACACGAACCATACAACCCCCTCACCCCCCTCTCCGGCCCGTCTAGCTGTCAATCCTCAGCCCGGTTCAGGAATAGTTCACATTGTCAATCCACCTATCCCGCTCCAGCAAAGCCAGGACAAAGGGACGAGCCAGAGGTCCGAGCAGGGAGAGACCCCGGGTGGAGAGGAGGGAAAGATTCAGGTTAACGTAAATATGACTGTGTTTATCATCTATAATCAATCAATATAGTTATTAAGGAATTCAAAGACGCCTGAAAGGGACGCTCGACTTCCTGAGGGACTACGCTAGAATATCTTGGTTCTTAAAGGCTCCAGGTCAGCACGAGTAGCAGTTAGCAGAGCTTCAGTAACGATGTGTGCGTGGCTAGTTTGAAATACTGACCAAAAGATACCAGCCGACAGGGAGAAAGCCAACAACGACTAGAAGAGGAGACTGGATGGGGACAGGGGACCGTTCTCTCTCTCTCTTAGTGAACTGAGAAGACGCAGAAGTAGAGCAAAGAAGGAGGTAGAGACAGAGGAGGGGAGTCCGGGGAATACGGCGTCACGCTTAATCCAGAAAACATCTGACAGAAGGCAACGCTTCATTCTGTAGTCTCTCTCTCTCTCTCTCTCTCCCCCCCCCCCTTTTTTTTTTCTGTCTGACTGTTTTGCTTTACCGGGCCTACACCGGAGCTCACGCTGCACCCCAGTATTTGTCTGCAAGCTAAGGCTTCGGGAAAAAGAAATGCGCGACCGTGGTGCTGGCCACTGGCACGCACAGGCTCACTATACGGGGAACTTTGCAGTACAGGCGGAGGGGGGTGAGCGCGCGCACGCGGTGTGTTTTTAGGGTAAAGTAGCACCGCGAGCCGCAGAGCGAGCAGTTCCTGTCAGCTAGTGTGTTGTAGGTGGGCTTTTGTTGGTCAGAGATTTATGGCGGAGTCGCACAAGAATTATGGCTCTACCCAAACCCTGCACGGAAACGCGTGGCTTGGCTTCTTCACATTATATTAGTTTCAATAGATGAGTCAGATTTATAACAGTAGGCACCAGTGCGGCTTATTCACCGGGTTTAATGCTGTTTTGGTGCCATTTTGTACTGGAATAGACGTTAAAAATCGCCTACTGTGCGTAATTACGCACTCGTAATCGGTGAAAAACACGTCCAGCTTTTTACTACGACTGTGGTCTTCTTTAGTGGTCTACTCTAACCGGTGTGTCCATCCGTGTCCAAAACAGACTTCATCCAGAGAAAACACCAGAACACCAGGAGGAGATCCAGGAGGAGAGAAACGCCGACAGGCAGAGAGCAGGTAAGGTCTGTCGGGATGCTTTTCGTTCCGTGTCCCGGTGCGTGTTCCTAAAGCGTCCCCATCCCACGCGCTCTGCTGCTCCACATGTCATTAATTATCTGTTGTGTGACCGCGGTCTCTCGAGCTTACAGAGGCATCCGAGGGGTGTGCCCGCGTGAAAGCTCAATTGCTGGCTAAAACTTTTTTTTTCTGTGTGTGTGTGTGTGTGTGTGTGTGAAGGCAGATGTCTCAGAATAGGTAACAGATAAGAGGACACAAAGGGCGCCTCGCCACGCTGCCTCTCGCTCTCATGTTATTTAAAAAGAAGTTTAGTTGAGGTGTGAGGTGCGTTTGGACAGAGAGGTGTGCGTCTGGTATCTGTGTCTGTCTGCGCATGACAGAGAAACTGAGTCGTACTGAATAGCGACCTGACGACTAGGTGTAGCGAAAGAAGATGCATGTTAGGCGCGCCGTGATTTATGATAGTGTGAAGTGATTGCTTACTCAAGAAGCCTCTTTCTTGCCCTCTCTTCCCTCCTTTCCTGCCCCCAACACACAAAAAATCTACAAATGGTCCTACAAAAACAGATTTTTACTCCAACCACATCTAAGCAGCGTCAGTCTTGAATAGTTTGTATAAATACAAACTGATGTTTGTTCCACAGTCCTCCTAATCCACCTATGCTCTAATTTTGTTAGCAGACAGCCAGAGTGTTGGATGATTTAAGGAATAAGAAATAAGAAACCAAATAATTCATGGGCTGAGTGCAGAGAAAGTAATACAAGTGTTTCAATTATAATTGTACCAACTAGACAGAAGTACATAGTGTATATTAATCTATGTATAACGTATGGTGATCCTTTTGGAATCAGCACAGGAAAATGGCGTCGATCAACAAAACATGTGCAACTACAATGACCCTGTGAATGCCAGTAGATCATCAAGCAGTGGTAGTGGGCTCTTCTAGAAGCTTCCCTGACCTTGGTGGTTTTAGCTCACCTCCGGTTATAGAAACTTCAAAGTTATGACAAACCCACAGCAACTCCAGCACAGCTGTGATTTAATTGATTTTTTCATATATCACTGACAAACTATGGGCAAAACACCAATCAGAGGAAAATAGTGGGGGCTAGCACAGCTATCACTGAGACAGTGTATAAAGGCTGACAGGTCTGGCTGAAATCCATAGCCGCTTTCTCCTGCTGTAACAGGCTAAATAACAGGCCTGTCTGCTGCTGGGCCAAGTGGCCTGATTATATTACAATCGCTGGTTTCTTTTTCTGAGCAGTGTGTCTTAAGAGCAGCATGTTGTGAGGAAATGGATACAGGCCTGTTGTTGTGGTGCAGGTTGTTCAACACTCAGCGTAATGAGGCCTCAAAGCAATGCAACAACAACAACTTAGGAAAAGATATTTTTAAGACAACGCCAAACCCACAAATGGCTACACACACAGAAGCCTGAGTGCCACTGTCCCTATGGCTGACACTCTAATTGCAGACTTCCCGTAAGAGCAGCCACCAGACCTGAGATGTTACTCTAACTGTTGAAATACGCCTCAGAGAGCAGTATGTGTACTGAACCTTCAAATAACTTGCAGCAATTTATAGAAACGCAACCTGCTCTCTACAAACCTTTCCATTTGTGACTAGCACTCTGGACACACACACACATTTACAAACACAAAAGCAGTCACATCCATCCCTGCTCATCCCATGTTTGACAGACTTGGTGAGCTTGGCACTTTTTATGGCCCAGGAGCAGAAAGGCCAATTTGACCCCCCACACGCAGCCCACCCCAAAACACAAAAACATCTCTCTCTCTCTTTCACTGTTTCTCTCTCTCTCTCTTTCTCCTCAGGGCTTTCTTTGAGGTAGAGGTTAAAGATTAGCATCTCTGATAAAGATTAACTCTCTGTCAAAGGAAGACGCTGATGGCATGAGTTTCTGGTTCAGGACTGTCGGTGACACAGGGGCAAGCACTTCAGGGTGATGGGCGACACTGCCTGCAGCAAGAGAGAGGAGGGTCAGCACTGGGTTGAAATATTAGCTCCCAGATAAGATAAGCTGTAAAACAAAGAAGGTTAACTTAATGTACGGCAACTTAGTTGGCTACATTTTGGTACACTGTTTTCGTTCAGTTATAAAGTTTGGTTTTGATCGTGTTTGGCTTTATGTTTGGCTTCCTGCACAGGACCTGGATTTGTTAGTACATGTATAAGATTCACTGAAGTCGGAATAAGTAGAGGTTTCCTTCAGAATAATATTCAATTTTTTCACATACAGAAACATTTTCATTACAAACACATTCAGCTCTGATGCCGTGCACATTTGCCCTCTTGTTAATAATTTTGTGAGGACTAACTTGAGATTGTGTCATTCCTGTTCCCTGTCAGTGCCATGAACTGTGAACAAAATATGTTCTCCTCAGCAGAGGCCAGAAGAACAGGTCTTCTGGACAGTGGTGTGCTTCCGTTTTGTAGCTGCAGCCAGAAACAACAAACTTTATAAGTAGAAGCTGATCAGATTTCATGAGCCTGAATGAAAACTGCAGATGATGTTTTCCATCTAAAATGGTTCAGCTCACACCCTGCTCTATGTAGATGTGTCTGACAAGTAGCAGTGAGATACACACAGAAAGGTTATGTAATTGCGACTGGTTATAGAATGAATAGCCTGTAATGTGTACTCTTAGGCACAGCCAGCCCAGAGTGCATATGGAAAACATACACTTTAATTAAACCAACTGGAAGCAAAGGAACACATAAGGCGTCTTTCTCTGTTTCTTAGGTTTTCTCAGTAACACATATCTACCATCTGAAAAGTGGTGTTGAAACTTGTGTGTCATCCGCCCGGAGCAGGAGGGGAGGAGATGAAATGGGTTGCAGTGCTAGGTTTGTCGTCGCTTGCCTCAGTTTGTGTGTGTCTGTGGTGCTCAGAATGGCGCCGCATGAACGTTCAACCTCATTACACCTCAAGGAAGAGCTGAGAATGGACCTGATGAAAAATGTCCTTTTGGCAAAAGGAATCAGGATATTTGCTGAACTTTGTGGCAGGTAACGGTGATGGCAGAAGGTGCTCAGGTGTCTCCAGAAAAGGTCAAAAAGGCACAATGAGAACACTGAGGTGTAAATATGTGCAGGAAAAACAGCTATTGTGTGTTATTTGGGCACAGTGGTGCTATTTAAACACAAGCTGGTTTTTGGAAAAACATATGTTTTGTTAGAAAAGTCTTGTGCAAAATGTGCACACGTGTTTGTTGGTGTTAACGTCTGTTGCCGCAGTAGCTTGTTAAGAACTATTCTATCAGGTGAAACAGAAACAGGATGTTGAGCTTTCGGAAAAAGAAGCGTGCTAAATCCTCCATACGTAATGTAATTCTAACCATGGAGATCATTTGATCCCTTCTGACAAGGTAGGCTGTGACATCAGATCTGGAAATTGGATACACACAAGGTTGCTTGAGGCCAAAGGATTTTAAAGTTCTTTTTTAGTATTAATAGCAATTTTCACTGCTTTGTGTAAGTGTCTTTATCTTTAGAGTTTCATGTCTAATTGTGTTTCTAAGTAGATTAAATACTAAACAAATTTAGATGAGATTATTATTACTCTACACATTCCCTGATAGGCCCGCGGCACCATTTGGAAGCAAGTCTACAAAGCTGGTATTGAGTTTAGATGCTCTGCAGCAACACCCATCTATATGTCTGTTCAAATGGACTGTGGACAGAGTGGGGGCTATGAGAGTTCTGACAGGTGAAAAAACTCTAATGTAGTGAAACAATATAGCTGCTTTTAATAATTACACCAACAACCCTGACTGAGACTATAACACTTTTATACATTTTGTCTGTCCTGTTACCAGCTTGTTGCTAGTTAGGTATATTAGTTAAAATCATCCACATGGAAATATGGTCTTAAATTGTTTTCTGTTCTGTTGTTGTGTTGGGAAAAAGCTCACAGATGTGCAGTGCATGAAAATGGGATTCTGGAGCACTTTACCAGTGGATTGATAATTAAAGAAGTGAGCTAATGCTCCTCAGGTCAAAAGGTCCTTCTGGAGAGCTGTGCGTCAATATGTCAGTGTGTGAGCGCTTCACTGGAGGTTTTCAGTTTCTCTCTTAATGCCACAAGCTACTAACTATAACAGCGTTGATACTAACTCTGAAAGGTCTGAGCATATGCAGCTGTGTTGTAGTTTTTATATATATATGTGTGTGTGTGTGTGTTTCAGAGAACAAGGCAGCGTGAAAGTGTGTGTGTGTGTGTGTGTGCGCGCTGGCCGGTGACGGCACCACCAGACCAGGCAGAGATAAGAGAAGAGCGTGGTGATAAAGTTTGTTCAGATCATGTGAGACTTTGAAATGATCAGTCTACTGATGCAGCACTGATGGAGGAGAGCTATCAAAGCAAAGAGCTCCTCTGAAGAAGCTACTTATTGAAGTGTTTGTGTTGCAGTTGCATTAACGTAGGAAAAATGTGTGGCGTTGTCTGCACCAGTGTTTGCAGACTGCATCGTGTTTTGCATTCATCTTCTAGCAGTCTTCCTGTACCCAGCATGCATTCTGTACAATGAGGCACCAATAGACCCTTTTGTTGCTTCCATTAACACCTACAGTATATTGCTGGTTTTGCGCCATCCTTCATTTCAGACTAGCCCTTCACGCAGGTGGAGAATCAAACAGACCTCTGCATTGTTTGGTTTGGATTCTGGATCAAGCTGCTCCATGAAGATATTCTCCCCTCTTCCACTCAGAATGTGGGTCATCAGCTGTTCTGTGGCTCTGGAGGCGGCCTCCTCTCTTTGTCTCGGCCTATAGGCTAGCTAGCTAGGCTACTCGGCCCCTGCTTCACTTTCTGGGTAACTTTAGACTAGTCCACTCCTGCTCCGTGCCTCCAAATTTCCGACTAGCCCGCGGGGCTTAGGTGGGACGCATGGAGGAAACCGCCGGCTGGTGAAGCGATGGGGATGGACGGCAGCCAGAGCTGTGCGTGAGTGCATGGAGGGAAACAATAAATAACTTTATAGCAGAAGGAGTAGTAGTAGTAGTAGTAGTGTGGTGATGGTAGTGTAGGCTGGTACGAAGAGGTCGGGCGATCTTTGCCTTTTGATTTATGTGCATGGGGGAAGCTGTCAGGAGCAGAAACAAAAGCAGCCAGAGATTTTATTCCAGCACTTTAACAGCCACTACGAGCAACACGGACACTTTTCATCCTGCAGCCGCGGACCACGCGACACAATCATACAACTCACCTTTAAGCAGTGTTTAGCAGCGCACGCAGCAATGAAGGGACGTATAATTACCCCCGAGCGTGAGGCTGAGCAGTCGGGGTGCGCTGCTCAGCCTCACGCGTAAGGAGAACCGGGCCATAACACTGAACGTTAACCGGGATGTGTGAATGCTGCTGAGATTATTTATGGGCTGTGTGGATGGAGAGCCGCTGGGAAACAGCTGCTGGCATTATGAGGCCACTTGTACTTTCTCTTTGCTTCTCTCGCTGTCCTTTTATTTTTTGCAACATTTCTGACTTTTTTTTAATAATTCATGTTGTGATTGTGATTATGAATAATTAATATAACATTATTGATTATTAATAGTGTATTAATGTTTGTGTTAACCTTACCTAGAAGTTTTCTATTTTTTAGATAATAATTTTCATTAAAATGAATCGCAGCCAGGATTTAGACGCATCCCAGGCATATAGTGGGATTTAGCTATTTTAATTCAAACATTAGTAGTTGGTGCAGCAGCCTGCATTTGTTTTCTATATTATAATTATAACCTAAATGAGAAGATATATTTTATTACCCTACTTGTATTTATTATTATTATTATTATTATTATTATTACACGCTCAAACGCGTTACATCCTATTTTATAGTAGGCCCAATCCATCAGATGATTTCCGCTTTATAGGTTAAAATTAATCTAAATAATTTTCCATCATTTTCGATAATTCCAGTCCCTCCATTCCCACTTTTATCCACAGATTAATGATGGTTAGGATGACGAGATTGCACCATTTTTCCTCGTTAGCTCGTTCTTTCTCTACAACAGACAAACCAGATTTCCACTTTTCTTAAATGCAGAGGAAACATGGCAAACATAATAGCACGTGTAATGCGATAACCGGCATCAATAGCATCTCAGATCACTCCCACTAAAACTCTTCATCCTTCTCTCTGCTCACATTGCTTTGCTTTTTATTCCGGGATTTCACCGGGAATAATTGAAGCTCTGGAATACCTGTCAGCGGCTGCACCTGTCTTGTCCCAGCCGTTCATCACACTACAAGAGGTCTGTGCTCTGTATCGGATTTTACCGAGATCTCTTGATTACAAATCTCTTTCTTTCTCTCCTGTCTCCCTTTTCTCCTTTCCCCCCATCTTTCCTCACTATTCCACAGTTCTTAGGAGTTTCCTGGGAGTCAGATCTTTCCATAAAAGCAACAGGAAATAAGAGGAAATCTCTCGGTGAGTTCTACTGTTTTATTGTATTACTTGTGATGCCGTGCTTAATGGAAAGAGTCCATATGTATGTGTGTGTGTCTGTGTGTGTGCACATGTGCGGCGGCTGTAGTGGACCTGGAAGTTGTGGAGAGTGTGGTGGTGTCGCTGAAAAAAACTTTCAGTTGCACATGAAGTTGTGTGGAACGCAGTTTTTTTTTTAAATATGGGTGATTCCATTTCTTTGATTTTTTATTCATATATATATATGAACATAAATAAATATAATATATAATATAAATACATGACATAAATATTATATAATATAGAATGTTATATATACATATATATATATATATATAACATTATACATATAATATACTATTTATGTCATATATATATGTATATATACAGATATATACACTCAGTCTGTGCCACTTTTAAATTCCAATGACTCCATGATGTAGGAATGCCTCCAACACCAGCCGACTCCGTGCTACCACAGATAAATTACTGTGAACAAAAAATGTGCAGTAAGACTCTGCAGTGAATTTCGATGTGTTACATTTTAACAGTTGATTTATTTTAGTCATTGCTATTATTTTTTAATCGAGTAAAGTGTGCACAGAGGTTAAAC
The DNA here is from genome assembly GCA_032362345.1 of Sandelia bainsii. Classification (NCBI taxonomy): domain Eukaryota; kingdom Metazoa; phylum Chordata; class Actinopteri; order Anabantiformes; family Anabantidae; genus Sandelia; species Sandelia bainsii. The sequence goes on along the minus strand of JAUMHL010000029.1, from coordinate 1,913,588 downwards.
CAAGCCAGGCAACTAAATAGTGTTTTGCATGTATGTGAATGATGTAGTATAATGTAATGACACATGCTAATGTAATATAATCCAGAGGTGTGAAGGGCAGCGTGAAGGCCGCGGGTTACAGACGCAGCAGGAAACACACCGGGGTCAGTTGATTTGATAAGACAGTTATTAAAACAGCACTTTGTAACTGCAGTAATGACGCTAATGCTAACACTGGTAGCTACAACAGCAGGAAGCAGTGAAGGTAGCAGCACCACATAGCTGGAGGAATGATTAAATGATGAATGATCTTCCTTCAGACCACACACGGAAACATAATATTAATGTTAAGTATAATTCATACATTTTAGAATTTTCCATTTCTAACAGTAAATCTATGCTTAAATGTGCGTTTAAATCTGATAGTCAGAGGAAATTCCTTAGTGTCATCCTCAGTGGCCTGCATGTCTGAAAGCTCACAGGGAACAAAAAGAAAGAACATGTATATATGTAGTAGAAGGATTTCCATAGCTCTGCAAAGAGCAGGGTTTCAGTTGTGAAACCCAATATCCGTGACTCAATCCGCAACACGGAGCCGCCGATGCGCGTCTGCTATCCAAGGAAAATAAAGAAGAGCTGCCATCCTTTACAAGCACCGGCGTGCTTTTACAAGTCAATACATACATGTAATCCGCACTGCTTATTTCTCCACATGCACTTCTCTTCCCACAGTGGCAAAAAAAGTAGAAAGGCACAGACAAAAAACGCTGATTAGTGCTTTAGTTAATGAGTAATAGGGGGTTTCAGCAGCAGTTAGCAGAATCCTTCGCTCCGTACAGAGCTTTGAAAAGAAAAGTTGCAGACGGACACATTTCAGGCTCCCACCTTCCACCTACACGGAGCTCATCCTCTCATTTCAGCAGCCCACAGCGAATGCTATCTGTTTGAAAGTTGGGCTGTTTATACACACACACACACACACACACACACACACACAAGCTGCTGGGTGCGAGAGAACTCATAAATCTTACGTAGCCATAAACGACAGGGGTAGCGTCCTGAATAATAAAAATACAGGGGAAGAGAGAGAGAAACAGAGAGAGACAGATACAGGGCCACTGTGTGTGTGTGTGTGTGTGTGCGAGAGAGAGAGAGAGAGAGAGAAGACTGGGAAGAGACACTTTCTTATGTTGCATTATACTTCCCATGTCTCCTTCCTTTTGGGCTTTTTATAGCCTCTCTGGCTTCTGTTTTTGTCCACATTTTGTTAAAGCAAGTGTGCTGGGAAGTTGTGGATGTTCTCTTTCTTTAAATGATCTGGAAATGTATTCCCTTTAAGCAGCCACACATAGAGCTACTTACACCCACTTATACTGTTGATTTATTGCATAGTTACTGTTCTCTGAACCTGTTACATAACTGTCCACCTTCTCCACTATGCTCTGAATCTCTTTTCTTTGACTTTTCTTTTTCTTTCCACTGTGCATATAAGTAGCAGTGTGTGTGTGTGTGTGTGTGGGGGGGGGGGGGGGGGGGTTTAAATTTTAAAAA
>JAUMHL010000029.1:1890764-1911958 GCA_032362345.1 Sandelia bainsii | reverse complement strand
GAAAGGTTAACAATGCAGACTTGCATGTCTACTTTCTGCACGGAGACATGGAATGAGCTGCAGGAGGAAAAAGAAAACATTTCCTGTAAATTCAGGAGGGAGAAGGGGGCACAGAAAGAAAGCCACAGACTCTCGTGTTGCCTGTTAAAATGTCACCAAATATCATCATATCCGTTGCAAAACTGCCACAAACAGGTGAAGAAGGACACAGTAGTTTGCATTATAGCACATATATAGGTAAAGATAAGTCTAACACAAACTATCTTTAATTTATTCATGATAAAGTTTCAGTTTGGTTTTACAATATCAATACAACTTCTACTAATTGTTACCATTTATTATACTGAACCTTTATATATTCTGAGTCACTCTTGTGTCAGAGTTTAAATAACTTTCTAAATCCTGCAGATGCATATTGATTTAAGTGCCAAAAGCAAAGCCCCTGACGGTAAAATTCAACTATGTCACATGCTTATTGTATAAGGCTGTTATTTCTGTTCACCGCCAAGGGGAGTTCCATTTGTTCATCTAGACCTACAAGAAGCAGTAAAGAAAGAAGGGTAAAGTCTGACTCCCCCCAACAACCAAACAAGCGTTAAGTGTCTGAGGGGAGGAGGGAGAAATGCAAGAGCAAAACAAAAATATCTCTTATGAAACGTGTGAACACTACTATACAACACAAGCTATATAAAAAGTTCACTTTGTAATAAGCTTGTTGATTGTGAGCTGATGTGACGGACACGTTTCACGGTGAGATCCGCAGCCTGTCGTTTATAAGTGACGCTGAGCTGGTGTCCATCAGTCCAGCACCTATAGGCTACCAGCCGGAGCGAGGCCACAACTCAGACCCCGGCGCAGGGAAGAAGACACGGAGAGAGAAGCAGTGGGGAGATAATGGGATAAGAAGAAGAAGGGCGAACAACCACCCCAAAATGTGGTGGGGGTGACATTTAGTAGTGGACCTGCTCCTCGGAGGCTGTGTGACTGACTGGCTGCTGTGAGGGCGACACGGGCGAGAGAAAAGAGGGAGAAATTTTAGGCCATTGTTATCAGGCAGCAGCGGTGCACAGGCAGTGCTAGTGCTGGGGCGGAGGGTGGAGGTGGAGGGCGGCTGGAGGGTGGGGGGTGGTGGGCTGCGAGCAGGCAGCAGGCAGGCTCCCGGTAAGCTCGTTCAGCTCGCGTGCTAGCTAGCCTGCCTGTAGCCTATGCCGAGCAACCTCTGTTAATTCCGCTCGTATACCGAGCCCCTCCACCGCCCCCCACAAACCTCTTGAGCCCGTCCATCTCTCTCATCCGCCCGGCCGTTCATGCCACACGGTGTCCGCTTCGCCTTAGTGCAGCCCGGTCTGCGTCCGCCGCAGCAGCGGCTCCAGCGGCTCCAGGAGGGGTTGTTGTGGTTTTCGTCGCGAGCAGCCGCGCTAGTAGACAGCACCGGAGGAGCAGCGGCTTTGCGGGCACAAGAAGAGAGAGAGAAGAGGAAAACGCGGGAGAACGCGAGCGGATTTGTTTGTTTGTTTATTTATTTATTGTTATTGATTACCCAGTGAACGTGCGTGAGGACTAATCTGTGATGCGGTGTTGCTGGGTCCGTGCCGGACTGGACCGGGATCACCGGTGCTAAGGAAGGTAAGGAGCATCACCGGCAGCCGGGCAGGCCAGCCGGTACCGCGCGAGCTCCAGCGACAGAGCGGAACTGGAGAGAGTGTTTTGTTCGCTGTGCAGTTTGTGAACGGCGGAGCGGCTGGCTCAGTGATTTATGGCCCATATGACTTCAATCCCGGTTCAAGAAGAGTTCACAATGCTTTAAGCTGCCGTAGCTACCCGCAGCAAGCAGCCCCCCTTCTTCTCTGGGCCTTCCATTTCTGTCCTTTCTTTTTTTTTGTCTTCTCATTTCTTCTCCTCCTCTGTCCATGCCTCTTCCTCACTCAGACTCCAGCTATTTATTTACAAAGCCCACCATCTTTTTTTTTCTGCTGTGGATGATCCTCTTCTCCCTGGCGGTTTCCCCACAGGCCTCCATTTGATAATTTCTGCTGATATCTGACATTTATGTTCATTTTTACCTCACTGTTGAGACAGTGTAATTTTATTCACACATGGAGGCTACAGTGTTTGCTGATTTCACACTAAATTGAGGCCACGGACATAGAAACAAAAGCTCTGATCAGGCCAATCCTTCATTGTTTCTGGGCTCGGCTCCATATAATTGCCCCCCTCTCTCTGTGTGTGTGTGTGTGTGTGTGTGTGTGTGTTAATGGGATAAGGAATACATGGATTGTCCAAGTTAATGCATCCTCTCTGTGTCTCCCTGCCTGTACAGCTCTTCATGGCAGGCGCCATTTGTAATTTTATATCCCAGGATAAAGCACAGACACTGGACACCGAGGCCGACCTCTCTCTCCTCTCTCCCTCCCTCTGTGTTTGTTTGGTTGCCTATTTCTCTGTCACTGTAAGTGGATTATTCAGGGAGGCGTCTAGCAAAGTTGGTGATTGTATTAAGCCGTAGCCCTACAAGCTAGTGGCAGAGACATTACGTGTCCCGTTTAATGGCGAAACAGCGATATGATTTAATAACATATTCCTCCTACACGCACTGCCACGGCCTCTCCCTCTCCCCCTCTCTCTCTACTTGGGACTATTCCTCAGAGTAAATCATTAGGATTCCAGCTTGTCTACCACAAAGATAAATGGCTGACATGTGTGACGTGCTGAGAGCTGGGGTACGGCTGGACTGTCTAATCTTTCACAAAAAAGAACAAGAAGAATATTACGCTATTTTAGTGGAGCTATAACAGTATTTATATGTTATTTTTCATGGCTGTCGTTGTCTCTCATGTTGCTCTTTTTACTAACTGTTAGCCTGTTTATGTGTTTCTGAAAAGTAGCGCATGTAGCCTGCTGCACATTTACCAAGTACAAATATGAATGTGTAATAAGTAACATCTTTTTTTTTTTTCGTATATGTTATTATTATTTTGTTGTTGGTTTGGTTATTGTTTTGTTTTGTTCAGGCCTTATAACTAATGGCGTCACATTATTTCCCCCGTGTTTTAAGTAATTTTTTTTTTTTTCTTTTATCTATTTTTTCATGTCGAATATAGCGAACAAACGACCAAATACACAGGAAGCTTCGACTTTTTATGACAATATAAACTAGAATCGACGGCTACACAATATTTGTGTGGGCTGTTGTCACCATATTTATCCAGAGGATTTGTTATTAATAGCAGAAAGAGTTGGTGAGCCTCATTAGTTAGCAGCAGTAGCAGGCGTTAGCATGCAGAGGCTCCGTTTGTGTCTAATGGCAGAGGACAGCAGCTCGCCATCACCTCTGCTTCTCCTCGTTCAGCATTTTATCTCCAGGAGGAGAAATGAATGCCAGGTGCTCTGTCGCGCCTGACAAGTCGGCCTCTCGCTGTCACAGGCCCACCCCAGCGGTGAGCACCAGATAGGGAGTCTATGGGGGCTCACACTGCTTTCTTCTACCTCCCTCCTTTTCCCTTAAGGGGCCGTGATAGAGCCCTCTGCAAGCTCGACCTAATGGACCACTGACTCGTGAAGATACTATCTATCTATCTATCTATCTATCTATCTACATGTTTTTATGTATTTTGGTGTGTAGGCCCACCATGACCATAACCATGCGCATGGAAAATTATTTATTTATTTATTATTTAAAATTCCACTACTATATATATTTGTCAAAAAATATCAGCATTTATTTTGGGCTTACAGATTGATTTATACATCTCATCTTGCCGGCGTGTTTCCGTTAATACAACGCTTTTTGTGTTTTGTTTTTTTACCGAGAATACCACCGGCTGAGTGCGGAGACAGACTCCTGTGAATGAGAATGAGGAATCCAGTAAATCATAAATGTGGAAGACAGATGCAGACAGAAACAGGCTACCTGCATCAGTCACACAGGGAAATACATACAGGCCGCGTTCACAGCCGCCATTACAACAACCAAAAGTCACGTTCAGCTAGAATTACAGCGCATGTGATGGGGTAGTCCTTTATTACAAATAATAAAACAACGAAATAAACTAGCAAAATACTACTCTAATATTGTTTAAAGAATTTCTGAAAGGAGATTAGATATCATTTTATTCTAAAATGATATATAATAAATAAAGGTTAAGCTAGAATATATCCTTCAATAATTAGCCCAGTAACGAACACAATAATAATTATAACTAATACTTCAGCAACTATCACTATTAATAATAATAGTATATGCGCTGTCATGTTAATAATAATAATAACAATGATATATGTTAAATAATGATATAATAATATAATATGTTAATAATAATAATAATAAAGTGAACTAAAGAAAGATTTCTATGGGAGTTAAACATTAATGTGTGTGAGAGAGTGCACGGTTTGCCCTCGTCATGCCCCCACCAGAGCATCTGCACGCTGTGTACAGGGCTCAGAAAGGAGGGGAGCTGGGGGGTTAGTGAAGAAAGAAAAGCAGTGGTTTCTATTCATGTCATGGCGCCTTTCATTGGAGGAAGATGGATTTATCGCTCTCATTTCTTTATTCTGCCTCTCCTAACCTTTCAGGTCAGATTGCAGGGGACCGTTGGAGAGACACCGTCACGTGACCCCCGGTACCAAATGGTCTTCCGGCAGTGGGTTTCAACAAGGACCGGAGCACACGCAGACGCCGCCGCCACTTCTCTCAGAAATGCAGAAGACGACATACTACGACAACTCCTCGACGCTCTTCGGTGGCTATTCGTCCTACCAGGTGCAGGGGGCGGCAGCAGCAGCAGCCGCCGCCAACGGCTTTGGGGGCTACGATGCCCCGGTCCCAGTGTCCCACCACCAGCCGGCTTTCCAGTCTGCCACCCATCTGGATGTGGATTCGTACCAGCGCTCCGCCTGCTCCTTACAGTCGCTGGGCAGTAACAGCGGCCACCAGCAGCAGCTAGCCAAGACCAAGGAGCTGAATGGCAGCTGCATGCGGCCCAGCCTGCCGCCCGAGCACCACCCCGGATCCCAGGTGTCCCCTCCACTGCCCCCCAACCCCAGCACTGGTAATACCGGGGCTCAACAGCCGGGGGGCAGTGCTGGGGCCTCTTCAGTCTCCAAATCAGCCCCCAATAAGTCGTCTAATTCCTCCTCCTCTACATCGTCCTCCACATCGCCCTCCTCGTCCTCACTGCCCCCCAACCCGACCTTGGCCAAGCAGATCTTTCCCTGGATGAAAGAGTGTCGGCAGACGACCAAGCAGAAAAACTGTTCACCCAGCAACAACTCTGGCAACGGTGTGTTACACTACACCTGTCTCTGTCTCTCTGCCTGTATTTGATTTGACCCCCCCCCCCCCAACACACACACACACACACACAGAACCACAGCAGCGACAAGGCTTAGCAGAATAATTACTCCTCCAGCACCAGTGTGTTTCTCTCTCTCTCAGTATTCCATCTCTCAGCTCCTGTTCTCCATCCATTTTTTCCTCCTTCATTTTCACTTCCTCATTGGTGTATTTGTTCTTATTATCCCAGCTTCTCCTTCCCATCACCACATCCTTACCTCTCTTATCAACATCTTGTTTCAAACCTGAATCCCCTACAGAGTTTACAAGGTTTCTCAGAGTATTACAGCAAATAGGTTTCCACAGGCACTGGTGTAGACAGTTAAATGATCACGGGCAACTAGTCTGCTTATTATTTAGCTCTGGCTTTTGAGTCACTCTGCTCTGACCCACAGTAATTTAACCCTTCTAATATTGCTTTTAATTTCACTAATGTGGCTGCTGTGCTGGATTTACCTGGCCCAGAGAAAGCATGAATACAAATGATTTTGTTTGACCTTTTCACACAGGTTCTTTGATTGAGTCTTTTAAGTGACTAATTAGCCCACCAGTAGGATAACATTCAAATCAACAGCTGTCAAGCAGCCAATCATACAAGAAGGCATCATAATCTGGCAAATGTCCCTGCATACCTGTAGTAGTGCTTAAACAAACCAGTGAAAAGCAGGAGACAAGTATATTGTTAATGACAAAGAAAGTCCATTTACTTACTTGTAGAAGGAAACGTTTTTACTAACTTGTTTTTGTTCCCTACTGATGCCAGTGAGCTTGATAAATGTAGCACTTCATTCATTCATGCATGTATTAATTCCTTCTCCCAAAAAAGAAACATAATGTTGCCAATATGGCTCTAAATATGCCATCCAGTTATTAAGTTGCCACTATAACATAATCTGGAAAACAGTGTGTGTTAAATGCAGAGAGCATAGCTTAGCATAAACACAGCTAGCTCACTCTGAAGTGAAAAAATACACTTAACACATCGGAAACTTACAAATACCAACTAATTAACGTGATGTGTTGTATTTCTTTAATCTGTACACATGCAGAAAGGTACAAGATGTGGTTGTGGGGGGGGGGGCTGTGGAAATATTTCTTGGTGAGTACAGCAGTGCACTTGTTTTTAAAGTGCGGCTGCCAGGTGGTGCAACATGAGGCCTGTATGGGCTCATATCAAAAACCTGTGCTTACTTACCAACTCATGCCTCAATGACACTGCACAGAAGTTTTGGATGGAAGGATACAGTGAGAAAGCATGCCAACACATAATCAAATCCTGAAATCACCTGAAGCTGAAAGAACAATTGCACAAACATTGTTATAAAATGCAGAAGTTACATCTTGAATGAAACAAAAACATCAGAGGATCAGTTTAGTACTAGCAGAGGAGAAAGGAGCAGAGAAGTATTTGGTAATTAATCAGTCTTCAGTGAAAGAGCTAGCTAGCTGGACTAGACAGAGAACTTCCATGACATTTTGTCTTTAAGCTGAGGTTCTCATCAATGAGCTGAGCAGTTAATTACAGTAACAGTACAGTCAGCTACAGGACAGTCTGGCTATAACCAAGCCTGCCTCCAACACCCCATACAACTCCCTTCATTCATTTATGTTCTCCTCTTCACCTTTCTTTCCTCGCTCTCCACCCTCTGGTTATTATTTGCCTTCCCATCGCCGCCCTTCCTCCCCTCACTGGCCTCCTCCTCTGCTTTTCACACCTCCTTTAGAAAGCCACTACAAGAGGGAAGATATTAACAGGACAGATTTTAATGTCATGTACGATAACAGATTAATAGATTTTCATAGAGAGGGAGAAGAACACGCAGACAGTTAAAATGAAATAAAAAAACAGCGGGATGATGAATTTGAATATCATCTGCATGTGTGATAACAGGTGGACAGATATGTATTTTGAATCGGTAGTAATCAGTGAGAAGAAAATATGTTGTGGCATAATGAATATGAGTCTTTCAAAAGCCTTTCAGTTAACTGGAGAGAGGGCTGAGAGGAGATTAGACTGTTTATTGATGAAAATTTGAAACAATCATTTAGAACACGCCACAGTGAGACAGATGACACCATGGTTACCTCGCTCATCTTTCTCTCTCTGTCCACAGAAATAAACATTAGAGTCAGCTGTTTACACTGCAGAGAGGAGGGTAGGATTAGAGACAGAGGACCTCAGCACTCGTTTTGAACTGCATCAGCTATTATTAGCATGAACACATAGCAAGCATGCACATACCGATGTATTCATAACAGGTTTTTGAAACACCTCTTCCATCTCGATCTGAGGGAGATGGAAGAGGCTCAGAACTTTAACACTACTGCTCAGTGCAGACTAAACTCAGCCATAAAAGTCTGTCCATTATCTGTTACTGTTTACATTCGCCTACTGAAGAGCCCATTTAACTTCAGCAGCTTCAGTTGTTTTCACACATGAAACCTTCACGTAAGCTGGGTTTAAATGAGACAGTAGAGTTTGACAATTCACTCATTTATTGCTTCATACACAAGGTAATTGCTGGGATTCCATATAGCCTGGAAGACTTGGGGTCAGAAAGGTAGACAGGCTGTAAATGAACACCTAAGTTAGTAGCCAGCTTATTAGGTTCACCTAGCTGAAGCTAATAAAACCAAATAAAATGAAGGTTACAACACTCTGTCAAAGCACTTTTCAAGATGCATGGATTCAACTGTTTGATTATTTTGGAGGCTGGAGTTTGTGCTGCTGTTGCAGTGTTCCTGTTATTCAGCCTGTCCTCAATGGGATGGACAAAATACCAGAAACACTCGTTAGCATAATGCAGTATAATTCAACCGCCCAATCTACATCACCCAGAATGAACGTACAGTTGGGTAGGCTCATCTTTAGCTATGTGTAACTATGTGTAAGAAAGGTGAGCAAAAGTAATCTGGTTTAACAGTGAACGTGTTTACAACCTGTATGATCATCTGATAATTCCTGTCTCTTCACCCATGGGATCTATTTAACTGATTATGTGTTCTAACTTCTCAGTACCTATAACTACTAGAACTGATGGCCAGAACTAACAATACAAAATTCAGTTGTGATACAATTTACTCTCTTATCTTAGCCAGTGAGTTGCTACCTGTGTATTAGTCTGAACTGAATCATCTATCGTCTTACTCTGTACTCATTATAATGCAGTGGCAGCAGTAGGTGGACAGGCTCAACGGCCTTCAGCCAAAGTGATTGGCTTCCTGCTATGAGCAACTTGCAGTTTGCCAGTTACACCACTTGCTGTCAGTAATAGTGACATACAGTGAGACAGGAGGTAACAGGCTTCTACTAGTGTCCGAAGCCCAAATAATCAGGAAAGTCAAGTCACGTCAAATTAGAAGTAGAAACAATAATCGTACAAGCTGTGGTACAAGCTTGTGCACATTATCCTCATCAACAGAAACACTGGTGCTCGCACTCCTCAGTCTCTGAATTCCTTCCAGCTCTATTAGAAGTCAGTGTTTCTGCTGAGAAGTTTGACTTCAATTGGCGAGCCGACTGAAGTGAGTACAGGTCAACTTCAGTTCCCGCCTGTAGTCCTTGTGATGCAGCTGCTGTTGCTGTGGGGGGTTGTGTTTCTAGCCAAGATGCAATTTATCTGCCCTCGGCCAACACCGGGGCCTCCGTCTCTTAATAACTGCCACTGTTATGAAGTGTTGACAACTAATATCAAGGGATAATTCAGGCAGCCTGGCTGGGCCTCCCTCTGCTTTATTAACAATCTGAATGCTTTCAGTTTCCTCCAGCATGCAGGATGATTGTTTTATTCTCTCTGCCTTTATGGCTCTCTTTATATTTTATTATCGATTTACCTGTTTTTTACTCTATCCTCTATTTTCTTTCTTTTTTGTGCATTTTCACTTTCACTCTCTTAATTTGAAGTTTTTTGGTTCCATGTCTCTTTTGACATTTTTCCTCTAAACACTAAAAAAATTCACTTCCACTCTTTTGCTGTGTTTAATCCTTCCTCTTCTGTCCTCAGCATCAGGAGGAGCTGAGAGTGGTAGCAGTGGGGAGAAGAGTCCTACGGGAGGGTCATCAGCATCGTCTAAGCGAGCCCGCACGGCGTACACCAGTGCCCAGCTGGTCGAGCTCGAGAAGGAGTTCCACTTCAACCGGTACCTGTGCCGGCCGCGGCGCGTTGAGATGGCCAACCTGCTCAACCTGTCTGAACGCCAGATCAAGATCTGGTTCCAGAACCGACGCATGAAGTATAAGAAGGACCAGAAGTCCAAGGGCTTGAGCTCCAGCTCAGGGGGGCCCTCACCAACTGGCTCCCCTCCCCTAACCATGCAGTCCTCTGCTAGTTTCCTCAACTCAATACACCCCATGGGAGGGGGTGGGGTAGGTGGCACAGGCTACGATGCCCCGTCTCCGCCATCCTTTGGCAAACCCCACCAAGGAGTGTCTTACTCCATGTCCACTGCCTACTCCAATGTCCCCATGAAGGGCTGCCCCTCCCAGCAGAAGTATGGTGCCCCAGACCCGGACTACGGTGACCCCCATCCCCACCACGCCCTTGTTCAGGCCAGCAACGCCAGCTATGGGACTCCCACCAACATGCAGGCCAGTCCAGTTTACGTGGGGGGTGGTAGCTATGTGGAACCCATGCCTGGCTCAGGGCCCTCCATGTATGGGCTAAATCACCTCGGCCCCACCCCACCCCACCACCAAACCATGGACTACAATGGCGCTGGGCCCATGTCGGCCGCCAACCAGCACCACGTGGGTGGAGGGGGCCCCCCGGGTCCCTGTGACCCACCCACACACCCAACGTACACGGAGCTGTCAGCGCACCACACCTCGACTCAGGGCAGAATCCAGGAAGCACCCAAGCTCACCCATCTGTAGCAGGTTTGGAACAAAGTGACAACGTAGGAATTAGTGAAGACACAGAACAAGTAGCACGACGCGACTCACTAACAGACTAACTAACAAGTGGGAACTGTAGCACTGGACCAGGATGACAGGAGAGAAAAAACAAGACAGACAGGAGACATCCAGTGGTTTTTCCTGTGCTCAAAGCCAGAAAAGGAACAATCAGTGTTTGCTGTTGGCCAGTCCCGCCCTGTTTCCACTGCTTCTGAAAGAACTGAGTCACGTCTGATTAGGGCCAGAGCTTTCACTGTTACCTTGAAAGTGCAGCTCATTTAATTTCAGGTTGCTTCTGTTACATAACAGCAGTGATGCATGCAAACCATGCACGTAGCCAAAAAACTGCAGGATAAAAGTACTAAAATCAGTAGCACCTGCCAAATTTTAGATTTTTTTTCCAACAAGGACCAAACTGTTACACTTAACAGCAAATATGAAACAACTATTTTATAGCACTGGCAGCTTTTTAAACGTCCCAGTAGAAAAAGTGGATGTCTTTTATCCTCATTCAAATCTGATTGTTTTAGAAAGTGGACATTTTTAAACTCTTGATTCATTCTACTAATTTTTAGAAATTCTACGCCCTTTTAGAGAAATGTCACAGTGCAGAGATCATTTCTTGTTTGCAGGGCGGTGGTGCAAATTGTAGGAGATGAGGTGTACAGTCACTTGGCCCCTCCAAAAAAACCTGGCTCTGTTAGAGCTAGCATGTGGTTTCAAATAATTCTTTGATAATAAAATCTCCCCCTAAGATACACACACATATATAAACTGCTCTCCCGCCTGCTAAATGAAATAGTTGAGATTTTAATGGGCAGTTAACGAGGTGGTTAGATTTATGACACTGAGCTCTCTCCCCCTCCAGGCAACACATGTTGTTGTCAGCCGAACTGAGCTATGTGGAGGGCTGCACCTCTCCATCATTTGGAGAGCTAGGGCAGAAATATATGGCTGGAGCTGGCAGCACTCAACCACTGGATGGTCGTACCCGTCATTGTCTCTTTTTGCCTGCTGTCGTACCTGTCTCTGTCTATCCAGACTGAATCACTACTAACCCACCGTCTCCTGTCTGTCGCAGCAGCACACGGCTTCTGAAGGAGGCAAAATTTCCCACAATCCCCCACAGACCCTTACACACACACACACACACACATCCATCACCACACATGCACTCAGCACCATCACTCTAACAGGGTTTAAGAAGCTACGAGCTCAAAGGTTGAACTAGCTCCCACAGGCGCACATCTGTGTGTTAGCTGACCACATCTTCATACACACACACACAGCAATGCTAAGCTAGCTTCCTTTCGTTGACACACAGTCACAGCCAGAGTACGCCAGCTGTTGACACTTTCAAACAAACACATGAGAGGACATGGAAGAGACATTTTTAATGTTCTTATTTTAGCACATGATTGACACAGGGTAACTAATAAGAGTGGAGAACATTATTTATTTATGTTTGGGTAAGTCATTGCCCTTCTTTCTCTCTCTCTCTCTCCCTCTCACCTTGGAAGGGTTCACTTACATTAGCGGACACCAATGCGTCCACATTTTATTTTGTTTTGTTCTCACATATCTTGACTTTTAACGTGGATACAGGGTATATATTTGAACAAAAATGCATGTCCCAGAAATCCGAGCTGGTGTAAATCGTGCATTTTTTTTTTTTTAACACAACTGGGGTTTATTAGCGCTAAGCGTCAGCGAGGGCAGTTTGGGACAACACACACTAAACCCCTTTCACACAGTGTTAAAGACTGAAAAACAAGCTGCGCGTGTGGCTGACCCTCACTGTTCTCACTGATGCTCCCAAAGTAAACCTTTCTAAAAGTGCAGATTTACACGAAGGCTCTTCACGTCTGGGCATCATTGTTGCACTTAGAGTTTACATTTTGATGGTTAAAGGTTAAAAAAATAATAAAATCTTATTTTGAAGACGAAAGGCCCTCCAATCAAAGCGTCTTTCGCAGATGTGTGTTCAAGTGAACATTCATATATAAATATTTATTTGTAATAGCCAGTTTAAAAAGACTTTCTGTTTTGTATTATTATTATTTATCCTTCATGTATTTATATTGAAGAAAAATACTGTACTTTTTTAGTATTTACCTGTTATGAAAGAAAAAAAAAACAACATTGTGTTTCTTCTTGTCCATTGTACTGAAGTTAAATTTTTTAGTTCTTGTATTTTAGAAGAAAATAAGTAGTTTTTATGTTCCTATAACGGCCCTTGTACATAAATGTCTTGGCTCGTACAGGGAAAAAGGCGAGGATGGGTATTGGTGACTCATCTTTGCATAGTCTGAAAATTTAGACACAACTATTAGCTGGAAAAAAGAACGAGTCTTCTTTCTTTGTCCTTTGTAGTTCCCTTTTTCTTTCACTGTTGAGAGAGTTGTCTGTCGAACAATTCTTTAATAAAACTTTATGTTATTCAGAACTATCGTCAGTTTTTTAAGATTGCCACGAGTGGAAAACTTGACTCATGATACTGGATCAAAATTTTCTTAGAATGTCATCAGCAGTCGGACTGTTGTCATGGCAACATGCAAACAAGCGTGCGCAGCAAATTACTGTGCAAATTACTTCACACTAGGATCATAGAGGTCTATGATGAGGCACACTTTTATGATTATCAGCTTTAAAAGATTATTTTCTTGTAGTCTAATAAAAATGCTACATCTACCCTTTAAGAGCAGCTGCTTGGTAATACAAAGCAGCTAAGTCCAAAACACCAGTGCTTCTTCCTAAAAGGGGACTTAGCTTGTTTTCAACTTACTTTTTATGCTAGTTCGGGGAGAACATCAATAACAATAATATTGAACTTCCCTCTCCCTTCCCCATATTAAAATATGCATGTTTTTTCCACAAAAAACAGATTATGTCATCTGGTTGCTCCTACTATGGCGGCTGTAGGATTGGTTGAGCTGCTTCTCCAGAAGTCCTCCATATGACATCATCTGAACAACAAAAAACAAAAAAAACACTCCTCAGATGATGTCATGTGGAAGATAACCATAAGAAGCTAGTTGAAGTTGCCCTTTAATACTAAGACTTTAAAGTTGTGCAGTAGTGCAAAATGTTGCTCCTGAAGCCCAGATCTGGTGTGAGAGCAGGTCTGTGGCCCAGGGTTGAGCTAAATGTGATCCCAACAGTGAATCATCATCACTATCAGAAACATGAAGGCTAAAGTCACATGTCAGCAACATCTGGAACATTAAAAGAAAACAGTTTTAACATTAGGGGAAACTTCAGATCTGCTCTTTTCTCCTCTACAAACCACACAAAGTGCTTGATAGTAGTGTTATTTGACTAATATAGCCTGTTACATGCTCCTGTTTAGCTGCTGGCTGGTGTTCATTTACCACATCAATCACAAGCACCAACGATGCACCAATGCTAATGTCAAATACTGGGCCGCATCCCAGCAACAGTCCAGGGCTTGATCCAAAGACTGCTCCCGTACTGCAACCTGATACCTAAAGCCACAAGAGTGCCAGACTTGTTTTCATCTGACAGCTCGTCATTGATTTGATCATTGCTCAAAGTCTGTTTTCAGTACCACACAAAAATCGCCCAAGTGTGGTTATCAGTCCTATCTGCCCTCACAGTATTGTATCTGACAGAACAGTGATAACTGTGAGAACTGTCACTGCTGCATCGATTTCTCTGCAAAAACAGAAATACAATTAGTGGGGATGAACATAGGCTGGAAGTTCAGATGATGCAGCTGATTTATTTTCATGTGACTTGTGAAATCATTGTGTAGTGGCAAGGTGGCATTAAGGCACCTGGTGTGTTGTTGTGTTTCTTTGACAGATATCTTGTATATATAGTGATCACTTATCAAACAGAAACCCATACAGCATTAAGAGTCTTTTTTTTTTTTACTATTTCCTGTTTGATCCTTCACAACTTGCACCATTTAAAAGACTGTTGTCACTATGTGACAGTTGATGTGACTCCATGGACTGAAGTAATTCACTATAGCTTTTATTTTACTTTCATTCTTATAGTGGCAAACATCATGTTCACTCTTGCCCAGGAAAATGGTTACACTTTTTAAACACATGATAAACCCAAAATCAGTCACGCGTGTCTCTAACCGTGGCTACTGAACCAGAGTTATGGAAACTTGAAGCTTTCATGCTGACATTCTACTCTCACAAACACACTCTGATCCTCCTTCTGTTTCCTGTGTTCATGTTTATAACTTTAAAAAAAGCCCCGAGGCGTGCGCCATGCCCTGGTCACGTGGTCTCTAACTCACCCCTCTCTCTCTTTCTCGCTCTCTCGCGCGCGCGTGCTCAGTGGCCTGAGAGCAGCATAAAACTTAGGACATAAATCAGGCTCCCATAAATAATGGCCGCACTTCCCTTTACATCTCCATTGGACTAACAGACAATAAAAACACCAATAAGCAGAGATTGGATCAAATTTATTGCCTCATAAAAACAGACGGAGAGCTCGACTCGGCTTCAGCGACACAGGCAACAGCTGAAAACACTTCAGCTATTACTGTAGAACACACTCACTGAACGTGTAGCAGTACTGCTCTAAAGTACTGTTCACAAATTATAACTGCACTTTAACGAGATCAGGATTTTCTGGTGTACTTTAATACGAGAGAAGGAAGGAAGTGTGTTAAAGGAATGGTCAGATATGATCTTAAGCATGCAGCAGCTACCAGTCGGATTTTAAAACATAATAAGAATAAGAATAATGTGAAACTCAATCGCTTTCACTTACTTAGTTGAGTCTGAGTCTATAATTAATTAATTTCTTAAGGAACATCTGACATGTTTTTACCTGAAAACAGATCTAGGACAAACCAAAATCTAAATTAGTTGTAAATACAACCCGAGTTAAAATATTTGAATTAAGTAACGTTTAGATTCAGCTAAGCTACTAAAAGGAAAAAGGAAATACTTTATTCTGATATTATAAGTAAAATCAAAAATAAATAAAAACATTAACTGTAAAATAAAATAAAATAAAATAAAATAAAATAAAATAAAATAAAATAAAATAAAATAAAATAAAATTAAATTAAATTAAATTAAATTAAATTAAATTAAATTAAAAGTCTCCAACTTCTGTAAGTGGTCCATGGTCCCCATATAAACACTGTCATGACAACAGCAGCTTCTGCTCTTCACCAAACTCCCTTTAAATTTGTCGGATTTTTACAAAAACAAGTCCAATTATTTAAAAAAAAATCGTCCACAAAGTAGAAAAACATTTAGATGAAGAAGCCAAAGTGAAGCGGTGTATTGTGATGCTGGAGCTCAGTCAGCAGCTTGTGTGTGAGTCTGTATATATATGTGTGTGTGTGTGTGTGTGTGTGTGTGTTTTATGCCGCTTCAGCCTACTCGCTGCGTTGCTCTTTCTACTGCGCTCAATGCTCCTCACTCCCACACACATTTCTGCTTTTTTCTCTGGCTCTTTTTCAGAGTCAAGGGGTGAAGCCAAATGGCATGAGAACGAGAAGGAGGAGAAGGGGGTTGAGGGAGAATAGTTTACGTCCATTAAGTCCTGGTATTTGTCTTTAAATACTTTAGATAACATATTTGTGTATGCTGTGTCTATGTGCGCGTATCGTGCGTCGTGCGTAAAAAGCAATGAAAAAGAAAAACACGAAAACGTGGAGAAGAGTGGAGTTCTAGGAGAGAGATTGAGAGGGTACGACTGGAGGTTTTCTTGTTATTTAGGGAGCCAGTGGAGCTGCTGTCAGGCTCTTTGCAGGAAGAGAAAGATTGATCACCGCACTACTCTTTTTTCACAGGGGGCTCTTCGGCCTCTCCCAAAAAAAATCCCCTGCTAAACTCTCGAGTTTCTCATCTTTATGAAAATCTACATGCGCGTCCTGTCAGGTTTTTTAGGCCACAACAGCAGCTCACTCACCACGAACATTCATATTACTGCTGCTGAATTATCATTTTTTCAGTACAAAAAAGAAAAGGGGAGGCCTGCTGCGCTCTGCCTTCCTTTTCTACTGCGACCTCGTTGTGAACTCACTCACTTCTCAGCGTAAACATTTTTAACACACACACATACACACACATAACACTGCACTGAGTGAGTAGCTCGCACAAAGAATGCAAGAGCCCCTTTAGAGACTATTTTAGAGTGAGATTATATTTAGAATTTTTTATCTGGAAAACACGCACTCGAAAGCTCCAACTGTTTCAAAAGAGAATTAAATATGAAGGACTTACACTACACCAGGTTCTCTCTCTGTGAATGTCTTCTCACCTCCTCACAGTTTCAATCTAAGTTTGTGTCTCTGCTCTGTTAGAAGCTTCTCTGCTTCATCTTCTCCCGCTAAGTGCTAAACTTCATCATCCTCTCCCGTCTTAGCTGCAGCACCATCTAACAGCCTCTCCATGTTTTTTTTTTATATCTAACTTTGGGATTTCCAGCCTCTGTCACACTTTATAAGATTAATGAGCTGAGTGCTGTAAACAGTATTTTTTTTTTTGAAGGAGCCATATTGTAAACGGCGCTGGACAGCTCCGTGCACATGATGTTAACCGTCATTACATCACCCAGAGGACTGAGAGATGCTCTATTGTTTGTGCGTAAAACCGGGCCGAGATGCGTCGATCCGCCGCCCACACGGCGCACATGGCGAACGGACACCCTCATGTTTTTCTCCCCACTAAATTTTACCCCCCGTTAAGACCAAACAATAGCAGCTATGCTGTGATATAGCCTCTCGTTGCCACAGCATTTGGTGGAAAAATAATAGTGCTGCTTCCCACAGCCATCGTCGCCGCCAGGCCTGGGCTCTCCATTGGCTGTTTTGGATCACATGACCAGGAATTGGCTGCAATTTCGTCCCATAGTTCTTCAGTTTAGCCTACCCAGGTCCCCATACGCTAGTAATATCACCAATATACACAATTATTATTTAGCCACCGCATTTACGCCATTGCAGCCAAGAGCCTACATGCTCGTGCGTTTTTTTCATTTCCTCTGATTTTTCTACGAAGCCATATTGTGTTGTGTGTTTGCGCGAGCGTGCGTGCATGTGTGTATGTGTTTTTTTTTTATTTTTGGGGAAGGGATTGTTCGGGGGGACTCGCCGTTTGAGAGACAACCCGGTTTGAGGGAGCTATGAATTTTGAATTTGAGAGGGAGATCGGTTTTATAAACAGCCAGCCGTCCCTAGCAGAGTGCCTGACGTCCTTCCCCGCCGTCCTGGAGTCATTTCAAACTTCATCAATCAAGGAGCCGACAGTAATTCCGCCTCCCTTCGAGCACACCATCCCTAGCCTCAGCCCCTGCACAGCCAGCCAGCCGAGACCGGCTGCTAGGAGCCTGCAGAACCGGAGAACCTCAACCACTAATGGCCTCCAGACGCACCACCGAGGCGCCCAGCAGCCTTGCCCGCCCGGCCAGGCCCCGGCCCCTGCCCTGTCCACGGCCACCGCGGCCGGTCCGCCGGCCCACGAGTTCCCCTGGATGAAGGAGAAGAAGTCATCCAAGAAGTGCCTCAAGCCTGGGGGCAGCTCGAGCAGTGGCGGATCCATCATCCCCCCCGCCTCATCATCCCCATCGCCGACCGCCTCCGGGTACGCTTCGGCGGGCATCGAGTCACCCACAGGTCGGTATGGTTGGGATGAGGGAAACAGTATGTGCGTGTGTGGGGTGGGAGTGTGAGGGGTGTGCAGCATGTTCTTTGAATTTCTGTTTGCATCTTCATTTCACATCCAACACTGATTACACACAGCGTGGATTTGTTTAGATGACATCGTCCCTTTCTTCCTCACTGTGTCTGTGTTCATGTGTGTGTGTGTGTTTTACAGTGCTATGCTATGTCACCAGGGAAGCCATACCTAGACCACTGCATTATGCTGCAGTGCTGTCTTATCATGCGTCTAAACATGCAGCCATTAACGTCTCACAAACATTATGTGTGTCATTAAATGCATCAATATTTATGTATCAGCTGTGCAGTGAGTGCAAACCTTCCACATGCACATCCTGTTATGTCTGTACTCTCTGCAGCCTACATTTCCAGAGTGCATTTTCTCCATATAGAATTATTCATGGGGCGTAAAGACGAGCAGAGGATTTTTTTCTTTAGCCATCCTGCAGACGATAGCTGCTGCAGCTTGGATCATTCAGCTCATTGGGTGGTGTGGTTTCAAATCAGCAGCAGCAGCAGCATCGCCCTGGTATTATATATTCATAACACTGACATGGTAGCCATATTGGATGGAGGTAGGAAATATCTGGAGAGTGGGGGAGGGGTACGGAGGTTAGGATACAGACTGCACCCAATCTGATTTTTTTAGAGCTTTGAGTCATTTCTGTCTTTTACACTGACCTCCATGACAATCAACGCATTTTTTTTGCTTTTTTTAGGTTTTGCTTCTCTCTCTCTACACACACACACACACACTTTTCTCCTCTTTCTTTCTTGCCCAATTTCCTGTCTTTTCTCATCTCACTCATGAAGCCACTCAGAGTTTTTAGTTCTGTTTCTGACACATTCGTTTCACGTCGACATTCCCACATTTCCCTGCACATTTCCTCCCTATCCCATGATTTTGCTTTATTTCTGTTTCCTCTCACTGTGCATTTCTCTGATCACACACTCTGCAGCACATCTCAGCAGGCTCGATGCACTCCAGCCTGTACAGAGGAGGGAAACCGACTCTGACATTATGATCATCTGTCTTTATTTGCGCTCTGTTTGGCTTTTCTTTTCTTTTCTTTTCTCTTTTCTTTTCTTTTTCACCAGCACCAAATTGGTTCGCGCTTATAGTTATGACTTTGGCTTGCTACTGTAATTGGAAGGAGATTTTTTTATATGAGACTTTTTGTTTTATTACTGTTTTATTACAGTCAGAGGAGAGCCGGGGGAATTTGTGCTCCATGCTGAAGCAGCTTATTTCTTGGCTGGAAATCTTACAGGCAATAAAATTGTAGAGGTTTTATAGGGTTTTCATGAAGTGCATTACAATTTGAAGTTAAACGAAATCTAACATTAAAATAAAAATGAGGACAGCTTAGCTTTAAATGGCTTTCACGACAAATTCTCTACATAAATTCTCTGTCTTCCTCTTTTATTTGTCTTTGTCTCCCTGCAGACCCGGCCCACGCGGGTCTGGATGGTGGAGGAGCCGGGTCGCGCCGGCTGCGCACCGCCTACACCAACACCCAGCTGCTGGAGCTAGAGAAGGAGTTCCACTTCAACAAGTACCTATGCCGGCCAAGGAGGGTGGAGATCGCGGCCCTTTTGGATCTGACCGAACGGCAGGTCAAAGTCTGGTTCCAGAACCGGCGCATGAAACACAAGCGTCAGACCACGCACCACCGGGACGGCGGTGGAGGAGGAGGCCACGAATCCGGCGACCCGGACGGGTTTGAGCCGCTCGAAGGCACCGATGCTTCATCTCCATATTCAAGCCAGCCGCTGGAGGCATCTGGCACCGGGGAAGCTACATCAGAGGGCGAGACGGGGAGCAGCAATCTATCTTCGGTCCCAGCTCCCCCCGCCTACGCTAATGACAGCGGGGACAATGCACAGCCCACGCCGGAGGAGGGAGGCCATTTGAGCTGCCCAGAATGCCCACCTCTGCTTGGGGCAACTGGCTCCTCTGACGCCGCTGCGACACACAACTCCCCGCCGGCGTTCACCGCCACGAACTCCGCGGACGAATCGGGACTGATGCAGCTGAGCAAGGCCGGAGCTACAGCAGCGGCGGCAGCAGCAGCGGCGTCCGATCCTTCATTCTCCGAGCACCGGGACACTTCCACTTCTTCCTCTGCTCCTCCTGCCGCCTCCTCATCTTCCTCATCCGCGCTCCCGGACCTGGCCTTCTTCACCGGGGATGCCTGCCTGTCACCCAGCCTGCAGAGCTCCCTGGACAGCCCGGTGGATTTCTCCGAGGAGGATTTCGACCTGTTCACAAGCACGCTGTGCACCATAGACCTGCAGCACCTCAACTTCTGAGGCTGAAGATGAACGAAAATTAAAAGTGAAACAAAAAAAGAACTAGATAAAAATGAAGGAGTGGATGGACAGACAGGCCTGTGTGGATGAACAATCGACCGGCAGTCAGCGAGGACTCTGCTGCTTCTGAAGAATCAAAGCTTCTCGGCAACATTCCTGAAACATTTCTGAATGGAAATCATAAGGGTTTTGAAATAGATTTTTTTCGTCTTCTCGCTGGTTTTATTTCGCAGCTATAATGTAGTTTAAAAGATTTTATTTCTTTCTATTTTACACATTGAAGGAAATTTGTTTTTTTGTTTTTTTTTCCACGATCGAGACGTTTTGGGATTTTCCTCTTCTTTTCTCCAAAACTTCAGGTATTTATTGCCTCTGTTGTTTTGGATAATTTCGGTTACAATTATTAACCTTTTTTTCAGTCCGTGTGGATTTATTTGGTCTGGTCCATTCTGGTGCAGCTTCATGGATCTTTTCTAACTTCTCAGGAACTGTTCACGGAGTCTGGATGCAGAGAGCTGGACTGCGGTTAGACTGAATTCATTCTCTCTCTCTCTCTGAACCACACATGAGGAGAGAGAAGCCCTGCTGACGACCCGAGTTTTAGACCCTAGTTTATTTATTGAGATTCTTTAATAGTGAAAATCCAGATTATTTATTGTACATATATTTTCATAGTGGAATAATAATAATAATAAAACACACAAACATTTATGGTGTGGCCCATGTCTTTCTGTTTGATAGCCTGTGAATTAATGGAGTGATGAATAATTACGGCATGTAGAAAAAATATAGAACTAATAATAACAATAATAAATATTTGTTGAACATTCAAAAAATTAATATGAGAAATATTTGGCAATATTCACATTTTATTTTTATTATAAAATAAATATGTAAATATTTAGGCAAATGCAAATTAGCCGATATATATATATATATATATATATATATGTGTGTGTGTGTGTGTGTGTGTATGTATATGTATATAATAAAAC